>PVJO010001930.1:0-156632 GCA_004026905.1 Hystrix cristata
ACTAAATTGATCCATTGATCGGTTTGGCATGGTTCTGCTGGGATCAAGGATGTGAGACTGAGATTGGGGGTGGGAGTGCGGGCCGCCCTGGGGGCAGGTAGCCTAGATAAAAGATACAGGAAGAAGCTAACTAGCTGCTTGTTTGCATTGCTTATTTGCATACATTCCTTGCATTTTCCTCACTTTACTTTGCGGCCGGTCGGCTGCCAGTCTGCCACGCCAGCCCGCCCCTCTGCAATGCCGCCCTGCCTTGGACCCAGCGGACTATAGACTGAAACCTCTGCAGACTGTGAGCTAATAAACCTTTCTTCCCCTAACTTTGGGTGTCGAGTATTCTGTCCTAACAGCAAGAAAAAAGTAACTAAAACAAGGAGCAACTGTTCAGGTCTTTGTCCACTTTTAGTTGAGTTATTTGTGTTTTTTACTATTGAGTTGTGTGAATTTTTAAATAAATTCCAAATATTAGCCCATTATCAGGTATGGCTTGTGAATATTTTTCCCAATGTGTAGCCTATTTAATTTTGTTGGCTGCTTTTTACTAAGTGGAAACTTTTTAGTTTGATTTATTAGTTTACTTTTGCTTTTGTCGCCTGAGATTTTGGACGTATCGTGGTCTTTTTAAAGGTGGTGCTTTATGGGCATCATGTTCCTTTTTACCACAAATTCTACAGTCCTCCCAAATAAATTCACATTCTCTCCCTGACTGCTCACTTTGGCCTGAACGCTGGTCTGAGAAAGCAGAAAACAGAGGAGATGGAGGGAGCAGGAAGAGAGAACGGAGTTGAGTATTTGCAGTACCCCCTTTTGAAAGCCCTCCAGACATTTCAAACCCTGGTAATGACGGCCATTCGCTGAGGGCCCTGCCAGTGGTTGTGCTGAGCCTGCCTCTGTTTACCTGCTTCTCCTCTGCCAGAACGTCCTGAAAAGTCCCCCGATTTGCACTGCTGCAGAGTGACTCTGAGTTACTACAGCTGCCAACTGTAGATAGCTGGTTCTTTTAAGTCTGAAAATATTTATTTACTCATTTATTTTTGGTCTTATGAGACAGAATCTCACTATGTAGTTCAGGCTGAACTTGAACTCACTATGTAGGCCAGGTTGGCCTTGAACTTGTGGGGCTCCTCCCACCTCAGCCTCTCCAGTGCTGGGATTACAGGTGTGTGCCAACATGCCTGGCTAATCTCAAAAATTTTAAAGACAATTTTCAAATATGAAGGAAAACTGGAAAGAACTGTAGAGTAAACACCTATATGCCCATTTATTAGACATCATTAATGACAGATTGTCATATTGTCGTGTGTGGCTTAGTAACAGGAAGAAATTCTGAGGATGTGTCTTCGCGCAACTCCGTCGTGGTACAAACACGTAAAGTGCACTTTCACAGGCCCATCTGGCATTGGCCAATGTGGCCTCTCATTGCCAGTATTAGCGATGGATTTTGTACCCTTGGAGGCCATGGTGAACGAAATAACACAAGATTAAACCAAGCACAAGAGAAAATGGTGTAATAGAGATGCAATCAAAGCAAGATATACAAGGCTGCCGTGGATGTAAAATGGCATACTGTCCTACAGCAAACTTTTTTTTAATCAGTAAAAGAAATGTACTCTAAAACAAGGACAAAAGGTTTAGCACAGCAAATACATAAATCAGTAACATAGTTGTTTATCGCCATTGTTGATTATTATGTACTACAAACAACTGCGTGCTACACTCTTATATAACTTGTACTGCATTAAGTTTGTTTATCCCAGCACCTATGCACACAAATAACCTGTTCCTCCACAGTGTCACACAGCCAAGTTGCTAAGAACAGGCAAGTTTCTGCTCTGTCACAAGCTGAAGGCACCACCATTGTATATATGGCATAGTCATCCAAAACATGATAATGTACCGCACAGCTACGTTTGCTCTACCCGTTCTCTCTCTTATTAATTTCTTTGTCCATCCAGTAATCCATTTATTTTTGATACATTTCAAATCAAATTGCAGACATCAATCTAGTCCCTCCTAATATCTCACTGTGCATACGTATCATGAATAAGGCTTCAGTATCCATCAATTTCTGCCTCTAAATTTCCAGTGAAAACTGCTGTTCTGATATTTTCGTCCTCAGAGTATCTTCTTTCAGTTGTAGAATTTTATGCAGTCGGAATCGTGTTACATGCTCTCGCTTGTGTGTGCTTCTCCTAACTCAGAATAGCAGTTTTATTTGAGACTCGTGGTGCTGTTCTTTGCTGCCAAGCAGATCCATTGTCTCTGAATGTACCCAGTTAGTTTTCTCATTCTCCTTGTGAACCTTTCAAGGGCTGGTTCCAGTGTTCGGTTACTGCGAGGAAAGCCAGTGTGAGTTGTCTGAGTTGTTCACTGATGTATTTTCTCCACAGTAAGTGCATGGGAACTAAATTGCTAATCGTGGGATATGTGTACAGTTAGCTTTATAAGAAACTGCCAGATTTTTTTCCCAGAGCGGTTGTTGACAGCGTCACCTGTCATGCATGGGAGTAACAATTACTCCACATCCTTACTGTACTGGGGGTGTCAGTCTCCAATTTTAGCTATTCTAGTTGTCTTAGTTATTTTATTGTTGTTGAGACAAAATACCTGACACCTAAACTTCAAGGAGGAAGGATATATTTCAGCTCTCAGTTGGTAGAGGTTTCAGTCCGTAGTCAGCTGGCTGCAAGGCAGGGTGGCACGACAGAGGGGCAGGGCAGAGGAGAAACAGTCCATGGCAGGCAGAAAGAAGCAAAGCAGCAAGCAGCTGCTTTCTTTCTGACCCTTTGTATTCCACTCAGGCTACAAGGCTGTGGACTGGTGTTACCCACATCCAGGGTGGGGCTTCCATTATTCACACCCGCTCTTAATCTCAGTGTCACACAACTAATCTATCATCACCCATGCTAGATCCAGCCACCTCCTGGAAGTCCTACCTATCAGCACATGAGGCTTTGAAGGGCAACTAGACACAAGCCACAACACTGGTGAATGTGTGTTGGGGTTTTCTTGCTGTTTTACATGCAGTTTCCTGGTCATTAATGGTGAGCAGAATTTTAAAAAGTTCTTACGGGCCATTTGTGTATTTGTTCAAGTGTCCTGCCCATTTATTGGAGGGTTCTTTGTCTCTTTGTTTTTGTTTTGTAGAGGCTCTTTGTTTTTCCCAGACACTATGACTTTGTGAGATATATATTTTGAGACTTTATTCATACTGCAAGGATTGACTATTAGCTGTGTCAGTGTTCACTGACATCTTTTAGTGAGTGAGAGGTTTTGTTTGTTTAATAAAGTTTAAACTATCAATCATTATTTTAAGGTTATTGATTTTTTTTTCTACCTAAGAAATCTTTGCTTGCTCCCAAGTTCAGAAGATCTCCTCTGACCTTTGCATTTAAAAGCTTTGTAATTTTAGATTTTGTGTTCAGATCTTAGTTCCATCTCGAATTTATTTCGCGGTATGATATAAGGTAAGGGCTTGAGGGATTTTGTTTTTGTTTTTTTCCCACATATTAGTAACCAGTTTTTAAATACCATTTGCTAAAAATACATTTGTTTCCCTCCTCGCTTGCTTTGGTCCATCGAACAAGTGCACGAATGTGGTTTTATTTTGGGGATTTCTCATCTGTTCCCTTCCCTTGCCTTGACTACAGCAGCTTTACAGCAAACCTTCCATCAGGTGGTATGAATCCTCCAACTCTGCTCCTTTTCTTAGGAGTGAATATTTAAGCCCTTTGCACTTCATATAAATTTTAGAATCAGTTTAATTCCCATAACAATGTCTACTAGGGTCTGCTGGGATTATAAGTGGTCTACATTGTATCTATTGATCAATTTGGAGATCATAGTTTAAAAACTGTGTTTTGGTATAATTTCAAGTCATAGAAAATTCACGACAGTATGACAGAGTACCATGTGCCCTTTAATCTAACTTCTCCTAATGTAAGCACCTCATATTGCCAAGGTACAGTTATTATAAACAGGAAAGTAACAGTAACACCTGTTCGGTAAACTGTGCTTTAACAACATTAATCTGCTGGTCTAGCAACATGGTACATCTCTCCAATTTTTTATGTTTTCAAAATTCTATCAGTGATACTCTGTAGTTTTTAGTATAGAAAGTCTGGGATAGCTTTTGTTAGTTTATTTCTCTTTTTCTTTTTTTGCATGATCATAAAATTTTGTTTCATTTTTTGGTTAGATGCTGCTGGTAGATAGAAATATAATTGATTTTCCACATAAACAATCAAAGTGCCTGACAGTAGAATGAGGTCTACTTATTTTTGTCCTACTCTTATTCTCAGTTGAATGGAAAAGTGTAGATTATTTCACCATCAAGTGTGATGCCAACCACACATTGTTTTACAGTACATTTTACCAGGTCGGGGAAGTTCTCTTCTAGTCCTTAATAGTCATTTTTCACTGATTTTTTAATGAAAGAGTGTAGGTTTCTGCCAAATGTTTTCTACACATTTTGAAATGATCATATAGATTTTCTCCTCTGTTCTTTTAATATGATTTTCATGTGTTAAACCATTCTTATTTCATAGAATAAGTTTTAGTTGATCATGATATATTATCCTATCGATGATTTGCTAATAATTTAAATAGTGATGTATGTTCTATGTCACTATATTTTGTTAAAGAATTTATGTAATCTTGGTATTGTTTTGTCCTTAACAATCTGATAAAATTCACTGTTAGTACCAGCTAATTTTAGAGTTTTTTCATCTTGAGATCATAATATTTAGTTAAATAAATCAGACACAAAATGTTAACTATCACGTGGTTTCTCTTATATGGGAAACCAAAAATGCAAATAATTTAAAGAGAAAAATAAAAGAGAGATGATGGGAAACAGGGAGGTAGACTGCGGAGATGGGAAGGGGATTTGGGGACTGGGAAGACAAAGCAGAGAAATGGAAGTAAAAACGATGGAGACGTGATTTGTATATGCACCAATTACCCACGATGGATGCAATTATTATATATCACAAACATATAACAATTTTAAAAGATAAAAAATTAGATTTTTCTTTGTAGGATTAAAAAATATAAAAATGGATTCAATTTCTTCAATAAATGTAGGGTTAATTTATGATGGAGGGTAAGTTGTGTTTGTCAGGGAATTTACACTTCTTACATAAGTTGTCAAATTTGTTGCTACAAAATTTTTCTCCCAACTTGAGGTCACCTCACTGAAGTGGCGTGCGCTGGACAGCTGCCCTGAGTGGCAAGGGGGCACAATACCCCCAGTGCTCAGAGGTTAAGGAGAAATGGACAGCACAACAGCAGTAACATGTTATGCAGCACATCGCCAGTCATAAAGTGTGTTCCAACTTCCGTTTCTCCAGAAACATTGAGGGGCAAGAAAGGCGAATGGAAAGCACCAAGTTCAGTCAATGCTTGATAACTTTCCTGGAACATGGGAATAAGTGTTTCACCTTCCACTAAGTGAAACTGAAAAATGAGGAGAAATCATAAGATCTCAGCATGTGTCTTCCCTAGCTGAAAGGCAGACGAGAGGACCAGAGACAATAGTGATCCAGAGCCAAAAGAGATAAATGAGAAAACAAACGTTGTCGGAATTGCTGAGAAAGATGGCAGCCTCAGGAGGAAAAGCAGACAGGGCACCCTGATGACCTTTTCATCACAGAGCAGGCAGTTTTCTGGGCAAATCCATGAGTTTTGCCTACATTTGCTGCTTTTCACTGGGTGGTCAGGAGGTGGCTTTCGTCCTTGGTGTGCTGTTCCCAGCCTCACTGTCCCCGGCACAGCAAGTGTGGCTCACACGTCAGCTCCCTTCTTGGGAGCGCCGATCCTGCTGCATAAGGGTTGTGATGGCTTTTTTGCTGTTATGGACACTTGTTTTCTTTCCTTAAGTTTGTATGCAGAAGGCATGAGGCTGTTAGCAGTGTCATTCTATCATCTCACCCCAGATGTTTCGATCTCAATGTATAAAAGAATCAAAATATTTGCATTTTTTAAAGTGAAGAAACAGTTAACTCACATTCACTAGGGGTGATTTTGTTTCTTTGTATCACTGTGAAGATCAGCTCCAGCCTTCTTCCTCCAGCCGGCCTTACAAAACAGAAGTTTTCATTCAACACTCAACTTACAGGTAAGTAACTAAGGAATGAAAGCGTGAAGACATATCCGGGGAGGACAAGATTGAGTTTATCTTGAACTTAATGAATGCGAAGTACGTACGCAGCATTCGTAGGAAAGGATTTGTATCTTAAGAAAGAGAAGCCGGGCAGAAATACAGCTTAATGGGCCGTGGCCGTGAATATGGCAGCTGTGACATGGGAATTAAGGTATTCTAGCTACAAAGTTTATGACACAAGTGGAAATGGAGAAGTTTCTGGAAATTGTACCCATCGAACGTACAGAAGAAGAGAAGTTAGCCACGAAGGTGCAAAAGGAGGAGGGAGAGTGGAGCAGAGAGTATTGAGGGAAATGAAACTTAGAGTGACAGTGGGCAGAGGGAGCTTGAACAGAACGCCGTGAGGACCAAAGCTGGGCCATCAGCCGTGCTCTTAACGCACCACAACGATGACGTTTCCGGAAGAGCATGATAGCAAACCCCCGTCTAGCTCTTGATGGTACTTCAAGAGCTTACGCAAACTCTGCCAAAATTTCCATAGGCATCTGTGAGGGATTTTTCTGTTTGGCCAGGAACTAGCACATTGAAGCCTGCAGATCTGCAATCACCACATAGTTCCAAAGCAGCCGTCATTCAGCGGAATGCCACTTGTCTGCCAGCACTGTTTCGGGGCCCAGGGCCGCAAGACGAGTAGAACAAGGTCCCCGTGTCCCTGGGCCTCTCTTCCCACGCGCAGACCAACTGCAGGGCAGTCTACGTGGCATCACTCAGAAGAACTCGAAAGGGAAACAATCTGCAAACTCATAGAGTATAAGGAAATAACACCATAAAAGCTGCAAAGCACCTTCATACATACACTCGGACAATCACACGGGTAAAGTTCCCGAAACATAGAATTGTTTTGGAGACTTATTGTAGTTTTAAATTGAATTTCCTGTCTAGTCCTCAGGTGAAATCAATGCTTTTCTAATAATGTTCCACTCTTGCACAAAGCAAATCTGTTAAGTGGCTTCTTCTGAAGCCCTTCTGACTCTGACCCAAGAAACAGAAGCACAGAGGAGAAGCAGGGCAGACGGAAGTCAGTGTAGATGGCCAGGCCGAGGCAGCCCTGCCCACCTGCCTTCTCGGGGGTGCCAGTGAGTCTCACAGGTGCCATCTCATCACACCACAGAGAAGTTTCAGTCGTTTTTCTAGGGATCGACTTCTGATTTAACACACTTCAGTTATCCCCATTCGTGTATAACAGGCATATTGCAAGTAGCCTTCAACCACGCACCTTTCTACTCTACATCGCCACAAAAATGACTTCTTGATGTTGCTATGGAAACAAATTTTTCACCCAAAACATACTAATTGCTAGGTCACTTGTGCCATTTAGGAAGAATCTGAAAAACAATGAAGTCAGTGCATTTACCATTAACAGCAACACTTCACGGACAATCACACACAGGCAAAGGAATAAATGGATCCTTGGCAACTAACAGATTCTATGACAAGAGGCAACTTTTTGAAAATATGTATAAAAATATTTACTCAGGACTCTTAGGATGTATATCCCAGTGCACATGAATGCTTTTTACCCATGTGAAACATTAGCAACACACTTCCTATGGGACTGCACATTACGCAGTTGAAACCATAGATCTCATGTCACACAACTGTCAACTGCAATATCAGACTCTTTTTATGCTATTACATCCTAGTGAGTAATCACAATTTGAGTAGAGACCAGGAAAGAAATTGTGGCCTCTTTGAATAATGGTAGCCTGCTCATAGGAAATAAAATATGTTTCTGTAAATCTACCTTTACCTGTTGTCACCAATGTAAATCATGGAATTAGTGAGGGAAGTGGACTTTTCTAATTGAAATTTTAATTTGACCTGAAATGGACACGTATCTCCTTATGAAAACTATACTCAGCATATCTGGTTCAGAGAGAAATAACAAAGAGCCTTCACTAGCTTTAGTTTAGGAGTGAAATCAATTCAGTGTAAGCTATTCACCATCTGAAAGCAAGTCTACATTTCTAAAAACACGACGTGACAGATATATTTGAAGGTAAATACAGGAGACCCTTTTCATTTCCAGAGGGTGGGGGAGACTTTCAAGCACTGCGAATTTATGAATACCACCAAGCCCCAGCTTTATTAGAAACAGCTCAGCCAGTCTTGCCCTTCTCCCAGCTTTTTATTTGATTGACCATATATAGTCAAAAACTATCTTCTTGCTCCTCGGCGTCCTGGAGTTTTGGTGGTAGAGCAAACACAATTTCATCTTTAAGCTCACTATGTCGCCTTCAAGCACACACTGACCGGCTCAGGACTGCTGAGACTCCACCCGGCTTCCCGTCTTTGATTTGAAGGCTCCTGAAGGCCTTGTCTTGCCTTACAGCATGGGCTCATCTGCTTTCGGGACATCTTTCTTCCCTCAGAATTTCTCCTTTGTGAATTTTCAGTTCTAAAGGAAAATCCTTTGTGTCAGCTAGTGCAGCTGCTTCTCCTACCTTCCCATTTATGCAGAAAAGCCAAAACGAAGCCCACTAATCTCTGCAGTTTATCAATCCTATTTTTATTTCTGGTGAAGATTAACGCATCAACTATGAACTTCACCTCTTCTTGCTTCAACCTACAGGCACTTAATCACTTAATTTTTTTCTTCGTCACCTATTCATAGAGAATTCTAATTATTCTGTGCATATATTCAAACTACAGTCAGTGACATTTCATGTCGCCCAACCTGTTATTCCATATTTGAGAAGGCATTTGTGCTGGTGAAAGCCAATTCATACCTGAATTTTTCTTTTTTTTAAACTTTTGTTAGAGCATGTTAGTGTTACATGATGATAGGGTTTGTTTTGGAAAGTTGGCATGTGTACTTAACACATTTTCATCAAATTCAGTCCTGTTCCCCATCTCCAGAAGTCTACCTCCCTCCTTTAACTATTTATTTGTTAATTTGTGTATTTTTCCAGGCTCTCATATAAGACAAAACATGCACTAGTTAACCTTCTGTGTAAGGTTAATCTCATTTAATGTGATGGTTCCTAGTTCCGTCCATTTTCCTGCAAATGATGTGATTTCATTCTACTTTATGGCTGAGTAATATTCCATGGTGTTTATATCCCACATTTTCTTTATCCAGCCTGGTGCTGATGGGCATCTAGGCTCTTTCCACAGCCTAGCTATCGTGGATTGTGCTGCTATAAATACAAGTATGTGTGCATCACTACAGAATGCAGTCCTGAATTCTTTGGGGAGTATACCAAGTGTGGAATAGCTGCTACTTCTCAGATGGTGTTTCTCTGTTTGGTCTTTGAGGCATATCCGTAATGATTTCCAGAGCAGTTGTACTAAGTCACATTCCCACCAACAGTGAAGGAAGGGTCCTTTTTCCCATATCCTTGCCAGGCCTCATTGTTTTTTGTGTTCTTGATGATGGCTACTCCCACCCGGGGAGAAACAGAGTCTCAGTGTACTTTTAATTTGCATTTCTATGATGGATCGAGATGCTGAATGTTTTTTGTATACTTTTTAGCCATCTGAACTTCTTTTGAGAAGTTGCTGTTCAGTTCACTTGCCCACTTTTTTATTGGATTCATTACTTTGATGGGATTCATATTTTTGAAGGTTTTAAATTTTGTTTTAATCCCACGGAGAAAGAGCGCAGTCTCTTCTGCTGAGAGGGCGTCCTGGATGATCCGGGAGGGACAGCGTGCCGTCCCGCTCAGTGTCTGCTTCCCTGTCCCCTGATAGACACACTGCGCAGGTGGCACATGTTCAGCCTGTACTTTCAGAACAGACCCTGCAGGTCGAGCAGCAGCGGCAAGGGCAAGGGCCCTGCTGAATCTTCTGGGAGACTTCAGCCGATGGCAGTCATCCGCGACGCTTCCCGAAGCCCAGGGAAGTGAAAAACGGGGGTTAGTATTTGAAGTTGTTAAGATATTCTGGACATGAGTCCTCCATCGGCAGAGTAGCTAGCAAAGGTTCTCTCCCTTCAGCAGGCTGCCTCTTCCCTCTGTCGGCTGTGCTTCCTTCCCTGGGTAGAAGGCTTTTAATTTGGTGCAGGCCCACCTGTTGGTACCATGGCCCGTGCTCCAGCAGCGCAGGAAGGCTTTGTGCTTGTGGCTTCCCGTGGCTTCCCTGTGTGGCCTTCTCTTCGATCTACATTTGGTTCAGGGTGAGGGAAGGATCTCGCCTCACTCGTCCTCCTGGGGCGCTCCAGTTTTCCCAACACCACTTGTTAAAGACTGTCTTTTCTCCAGCATGTTTTTGGCCCCTTTGTCAAAAACCTGGATGGCTATAGTCGCTGGAGTTTTTTACTGGTTCTACTATTTTATCCCACTAGTCCACACTTATGTTCTTGTGTCGGCACCATGTTGCTTTCATTAGGGTGGCTTCATGGCATAGCTTGGAGCCCACTACAGTGACGCCTCCAGCACCACTCTTTTCGCTTGGGGTAGCTTTGGGTATTCTGACTCTATCACAATTTCAATTAAATTCATGATTGCTTTTTCTAATGCCATGAAGAATGTGCTTGGTATTTAAAGAGGGATTGCATTGAGACATTAGACGACTTTTGGTAGCCTGGCTACTTCGTGGGCATATTATGCGAATTCTCATGGAAGTCAGCAATCTGTTATTTGGCTAGTTTATAAATTCAATGTTCATTTCTTTAAAAAAAAGAATATTTTGCTTTATCTTCTGTCTCTATCCCTGAAAGTTGAGTTAAGGAATCAGGTAATTCTTTCAAAGAAATATACTTTCATTACTTTATGACAGTTTTTCCCATGCGTGATGCCAGTGCAGAGAAACACGTCATACTGCAAGGCCGCAGACGGGCTCCCGGCTCGCCGAGACTCCTCCTGCCTACTAATCTGCAGAATGCGTTCACTTGGAACCAAGCAGTCATCAGCTCAGAGGTAGGGTGGCTCCGTCGCTGTGAACGCAATATCAGAGGCACTCGTTTTAACCTGTCAGGAGTGCCTTGCCTCTGCACATTTTATACAACTAAGAGATTTATCAACCACCCGACCCATGTGAAATTTTAAAAATATGTGAGTACAATTGCCATGACATCATAATGTGAAATAAAAACACCGTTTGAGTAATTATCCAGAACTAGCCAGGTAGGGCCAGTGTTGCCAAAATTGTCTTTCCGGGCTACTCAACGATCCCCCCTTAATTATGTATTTATGGAAACACAGTTCAGAAAACATGGTTCCTCTGGCTTGTGAATGGACCGTAAGTGTGGCAGCACATTGTGAGAGAGCTTTCAAGGACATATGTCAGTCAGAGGTCCTTGAAGATGTCACACTCACGGTTTCTGGGAGCAGGAAGCCTTTGGGAGCTGCCAAGTCCAGTGGTCCACGAGATGCTCATAATAGTTGACCAATGTTAAGGTTTCTCCTAAGCCAACACTTCAGCAGGAAGGAAGGGAAGGGATGATTGTATTATAGCTCTCTATTTTCAGCTCTCTCTCTTCCATGTTTTTACACCCCAAGAAGCAGTCATCAAAGGATGAAATTTAAGGTGGGAAGTGGTAATTAGAATAAAAATGATAGTCTTCACTTGTACAATGCTTAATATTCTTAATACAGCAAGCATAGATTTCTAAGCACATATAAACCCATCAGCAACCCTTTAAGGGCAAAGTTGGCAGCATCATGATGATAGAAGAGGAGCCGGAGGCCTGAGGTAGTGATGGGACACACTCAGGTCACGCAGGGACTGAGTTCTTCCTGTCCCCAGGGGTGGTTGCAAGCCACTGTGCATGCATCCCTCACTAGAGCAGCCAGTTATTAGGCACAAAGGAAGAACAAGCCAAAACAACTCTTCTAACCAGAACTGAGCTAAACTGCTATTCTTTCCTCTCCAGTTCTTACCCAATCCTAAGATGTACTGTCACATACTTAAAGTCCTGCTACCAATGTCCACTTATTTTTACTTTATTCTTTCATATCTTGATACAATTTAGCTTAATGTCCATCCTATTCTTTTTTGCAAAGCGACTACAGTGTACACCTTCAAATCCTCATGTTAATAGAACAACTTATTTGGCTATTGAAAAGAGTAATTTAAAATATTATTTTTGAATAATACCACAATATATTTTCATTTTATGTTATTTATGATGGCATTTAAAATATGGTACTGCTATGTGACCGTAGTCTATTGTGTCAGTTGCACATAATTATTATAATATGATTAGGTTTTCTTTTAATGGTTGTTTATATCCTTAATTTTCCACATACTGTACAAATCTCCTTTTTATAAGGTTAATTAGAATTACTCCGTCTAGGAGACCAGCATTCTTGCTATTTAGGATTTTTAACCACATTACGATGAGCACTTCACATTATGCCTTTGAAATAACAGACAGTCCTGTATGGCTTCCATTGCCATATTTTGAGCCTTAAGCTTACAAGTAATACATAAAGAAATAATCAATGATCAGGTACCATACTCCAACTTCATTTAGTGACTAGTGTTTGACGCAATTCGTTTTTTGGGTTGTTACACAAAAAAACATTTTCCAGTTGTAGTTGGGTGCACAGAAAGTGAGTGGAACAAAACTTCAGTGGTAAGATATACAATACTCATTTTGAAAAAACAAATGTTTCTAAGGGATTTTTAAACAACATACATAAACACTGCTCATTGATTTTCAGAACTGTGTAAAATGTTTCCATGGTACATCTACACTTTAGGATTTGTGTCTTGGCTGGCCCCGTGGCCCATCTTACAGGTTACTACAAGAGCCCCTCTCTGGGATTTCTTAGCCTGCCAGCAACACTGTCGCATGACTGGCACACGGGGCACCAGAACGGTCTTCCGAAACAGACCACGACCCCACCCGCCCGGCTCAGCGCCCTCAGCAGGAGGCGGCTCCTCAAGCTGACTGAGGCTGACTCGACCTACCTTCTGTGCCATCTCTTCTCACTTTCCTGCCCAAATCCACAGTCAGCAATTTGCTAATTCTTTACAGCCTTGTGTCTTCTTCATCTCCGTTCCTACTCGCTTTGCCGCCTTCACTCACGGGGCTCAAAGTCCTGCGAACTCTTACTTTCGTGTGGAATTAACTACATATTCTATGCTGGAGCTCAACAGAAGGACCAGGAGTAAACATGTTGGCTTTAGCTGCCACGCAGTCTCTGCTGTAGAGCAAAACCTGCCTGAGACCACTTATAAATGACCGAGCCTGGCTGAGTTCTAGTAAGACAGGATATGCAGGCACTGCAATTTGAGTTTTACATAATCTTCTCATGTTGCAAAGATGCTTTCATTTATTTTCCTTAGTCACTTAAAAATATGGTAACCATTTTACCCTCACGAGCCATCTAAGAAGAAGCAAGAGTCAGAGCTCACCCTGTGCCTCTGGTTGGCTCATCCCGAGACAATGCGGTGAAATGCCAGGAGCCAGCAAAGAGAAGGACGCAGGTCTACGTGGACTCAGAGGGCTTATGCTATTTACTGAAGCTGGGGTGGGACATTTTTAAGTAATCATAATTTTGGTAATTTTTAAATATACTATTAACTTTCTACTAGGAGGTTAAATTGAAACCTGCGAATCACAGAAGAGTAAATCGAGGAAGGAGAGTTTTCCTTTTTGCATGGCAGTACTGGGGATTGAATTCAGAGCCTTCGCACGGAGCTGCATTCCCAGTCCTTTGTGACAGGGTCTCGCTAAATTGCAGAATTTCTCAGGCTGGGTTTGAACTCGTGATCCTCCTGCTGGAGCCACCCGGACTTCCGGGCTTACAGTCATGCATGGCCATGTTCGGCTGAGAATTTTGCTTTTACAGTATCCCTTTATTATCACTTGAATTTTCTTTTCCTGGTCATGTATTACTTTAGTTATCATTTAAAACATCAAGAGGACGTAGACGTGAGGTAAGATTATGGATTTTCGTTTGTTGTTCTCTTTCCGCTTCTCTGCAGCAGAAAGCCACTGACATTGGTTTCTACTCTCTGCTCTTCAAGGTCAAGCAGAAAAGTCATTTCCCCCTTTTTCAATCCTCCTTCCTTCCTTTAGTCCACACCCCTTTCCTGCAGCATGGAGTTACCGGAACCCTCACACTGACTCCTGAGACTCTCCCTCTCTGCAGCTTCCATTGCCACGTGTGAGACTCTCTGGGGTGCAGCACAGTCCGGGCTGCCATGTTTTCTCAGAGCCCACACCCTCCCACATGTCTCCCTTCTCTTGTTAAACCATATTGAAATGCCAGGAGGACTATCCCAGTGCTCTCTGGGTGCATTCTACCTTTCTTTTTGACCGAGCCCCCAGAGTTTTCAACAGAGGAAAGTCAGGCCCTGTGCAGAGGGTCCCCAGCAGGTGCCATCGTGCCCAGCACCCCACACCAAGCACAGAGCAAGAGGCACCAAACCTGAGCGCTCCAGAGGAGACTGCCTCCAAATGGGAGCTGCGGAGCCACTTCCACCTCCAGTCAGAATAAAGACGCGGTCACAAGTGCCACATCCCAGAGTCTGTATGAGAGGCCACCAGAGGAAGCACCCCAACAAAAGGAGACAGCGCCTGCCCGGAGGAGGAGCTGGGGTGCGGCAGATGAGCACCTGGATGGAGGAGACGCCTCAGGATGAGAACGCTGGGAATGCCGAGACCACAGTGCACCAGGCACGGAAAGCAGCCAGAACAGAGCACAAGGGGAGGCTGCTCCAGAAAGACCCCGAATATCCGACACACGTGTCCGGGCAAGACAGCTCCGTGATCGGGAGCGCTTCCTGTTTTATTTGTATAAGTACATAGCAAGTGGAGCAAGAAAACAAATGCAAACATAGCAATTTTTAACCTAAAGGGGAAAAGGTGAATGAGAAAAAAATGTGTTCATCGCCTTCAAATTTTACTTTTAAGGAAATCCAGAATCTGAAATTGGCCAGGGCCAGAGTATTTACACCATGGAAATCAGCAAACTCTTTAGACGAGAATTCTACATTTTTGTCTTTTCAGAAATCTGTCTCACCGGCACAACAGTGGTAAAGGGCTCCAGTTTGAGGTGAGTCTGAGTAGAAGCTGCAGTGTGAACAGCGAACACTGACGTCATCAAAGTTATCACATGACTTTATCGGGAAGACAGAGGACAAGAGGATACATGGGACCGGAAAGGGAGTAAGGGAAGTTAAACTCTTAACTCCTCCCATGGTGAAAATTCAAGAGATAACAGCTCATAAGAGAACTTTTAAAAATTGAATTCTTTAGAGAAAAGAGCCAGCTAACAAACAAAAGTCCGTGTCTCCAGAGACGAAAAGAACATGAGGAACTGTAATTCTTTGTAAGGACTCTTGTGGAATTTCTCGGTTATTTAAACTATTTGAGTTTCTACCTTAGAAAACAAAAACCTGAAAATCAGAAAGTACCTGGATTGTAAATTCTCATACTTTGTACTTATAACTGCTCACTACCTCCTGCTGAGTGAACACCTCACTGGCAAGAAGGCAAGTGCCTGCTTGTCTCTGCTCAAGCTGCCTGTCCCCCACTGTGACCGTGGTGGTGCCCAGATGTCCCTGTAGTCTCCAGAATCATCCCGCCCAATTCTAGATGCTCTGGTTCCCCAGACTGTCAACCACATGTATAAGCACACTCGTGACACTGTGTGTATGGTATGTGTACGTGCAGGTACACACACAGGAAGTGAGGGTGAGAAAGGGAGTAAAGTGGAAGGGGAGGGGAAGAGAGAGAGGGACAGAGAGAGAAGGAGAGGGAGAGAAAGACAAATGGAGAGAGAGAGAAAGACAGAGAGAGGGAGAGAGGCAGAGAGACAGAGAGGGAGAGAGAAGGGATCCCACTCCTATGCCAGAAGAGTAAGAACTTGCTTGGAATCTGCCAGAAAATCTCTCTGCTGCTGCCTCATCTGTCCATTTCTATGTGGTAAGGAGTAAACAGCATCCACTACACACGGACAATGAAAAGCGGCACCAGTGTGTGTTCAGATCTCACAATCTTGTTTCCAGGTCAACTCTGTATTTTTGTTATTGATTGCGATTTTTGGAAGCAGATCTGCACGAAGTCATTAGGATGTTAATATATTATGATGCGCCTTCCGTAATTATTGGCTGATTCATTGCCATCTGGTCAGGCAAGAGATACATTATACAAAGAAAAAACTGAGAAGCATTAAGTGATAGAATCAAATATATAAAGTAAGATACGGAAATTAAAAATAGACTCTGAAGAGTTATACCAATTTGGGGGGATTAGGCCATACTAAAATGTCCTTTCTACTTATTTATAATGTGACAAATAATATTTTCCAGTAAGGGACTGATATTTAATCATTCTTTCTCCCGGAGTCCTCCAGCTTTCTGCAAGGATCCGGAGGATGTTAAGCTTCCAGGCTGCGACCTTACAGGCATCGGCCTTTTCTCAGTTATTTTTCTAATTTTCATTTAGTGTTCAGATCAATATCACTTTTCTTAGAATTCAGAACAAGAACAGCTTCTCTTTGCTACAAACTATCCTTAAAATGTAGAATCCTTAAAATCTTATTTTAAAAATATAAATTCTGTATACTCGAGCCATCTAAGAACTATCGTACCAGATTCTTTGCTGATTTTTTTCCCTCTAACTCCTTCGAGTTGTTGAATATTCGATTGCAGACACTGTCTCTTGAGGCTTCCTCCAGGAAGCATAGACGGTTAAGAGCTGGCTGGGACCTTCTGTGCCTCTCGGTGCTTCCTACACAATTCTCCCTGTAGCTTTAGACCATGATTTTAATTAGATAACACACGATATTCAAACTAGTGGGACATACAATCTCCATTTAGAGCTCGCCGATGTATAGGTGACATAGATAGCAAAGTTGAGGACAGCGCCACATGTATGTTGGTGCTAAAGGATGAGTGGAGCTGATACTCTACTTTCTGGCTCTCATCTCTCCCAGCCTCTAGTGCATTTACCTTTCTTAGATTGCTAGTTGGTAAGAACTTTGTTGTTCCTTTTAATTAAAATTAAAGTTTTGTGTGCTACCTGACTTTTATACATTTCTGATGGGGGGTCTCATGTTTTCACCTGCCCTCTCTGCATTGTGAATAGCTGGCTCTCCAGTTATCATTCAAAAGACCATATAGAAAGGTCTTCCATTAGCTCATTTTTTTCTGCATTGGCTGTAATCAAGCATTATGTTTCTCTAGGTTCCAAGTAGCCAAATTTGATCCTTCTTGGAACTCTGCAGACAGAATCCACTCAGAACATGCTCAAGCCTTCTTCTTTGGTTGTATTCCTATGTAGATTCTGTAGTCACTTTATAAGCACTTTGAACATGCTGCCTTATCTGAACAAGTGAAGTTAGTGTCACAAGTAGAGTTCAATCTAATGTGACCGTTGCTATATGGATGGGAGGTGGTATGTTAGGTAAAGAACAGTAATGGTGGGATTTGGGATTTCGTGAAGACAGTCCAATAGGGATGCAGAAGCCACGTCAGGGAGCAAGTACCCAGGAAACACAAAGGCACAAATTCCCTCAGTGTAGAATTCATTGTGTAGAATATGTGTGCTAACACACCACAAAGAGTCTATATTCCAGAACATGAAAGATACAGGATTAAAGATTTTCTTCCTTACCTGTATCAATCCGAAGCTAGCTTGTAACACTCCAAATGATCTACCATAACTGCCTTTTGCTGTATTTAATGATTTCTATTCTTCTAAGGCTGTTCTGAGATAATAGTTATGTAAATGCTTTGGAAAGTAGAAAGCACTCAACAAATGTTACATGCTATTAGTAATTTAACAAGTTTTTCTAATAAAAAGAGCATGTATACCACAGAACCGACCACGAGAAGATTCTCCCCTTTCATCTTAGACCTTCATCTAAGCCCACATAAACAAAAACACATTATCACTTCCTCTGTCTCCACACCATAAAAACTCACCTTTGCTTGCACTTCTTTTGCTAATATTCTGGTTTTGTATCCTGAGCTAAAATGTGAGATCATTCTCCCCCAATTTAATTTTTTTGACAGTGAATATTTATACTAAATTTAAATTAAGTGTAAAAGAGCAGATTGATAAGAACACCAAAAACCTTGTAGATCAACCAATAACACCAGCTGTCCAAATTATTCTACAGCATCGCAAAGGTTCCTCTGAGCTGCATATTTACTGCTGGATACATTCCATCCATATGACGTACAAATTTGAGATTTATACTTTTAAACATAATAAGATGGAGTTCTGCCATGCCTACTGGGTGATAAGTAAATGCATACACAACCAATTTGGTTTAAATCTCAGTCCATAATATTTTTGCATTAATCTGAGGCCATACGACTATTGGATGTTTTTTAAGATCAAATACTTAAAATCATAGGGTGCACAATTTCTTTCATATATATATGTGTATATATATTCTTTCTATGGTCTCATCAAAGTTCAGGTGACATCAATCTCATTACAAGTGTGACAATTTCACTTCCATTGTATGCTCTTATAGAACACTGATAGAACAAATGTATTTCTTTATATACCAGGGCTCTAAATAATGTTTGGAAGTCAGTAATGAGTCAGTATTTAAAATGTATCTTTGGAATCTTCTGATAGCCAAATTAATGACTGAACCATGAATGCATTTATAACACTTTTAAGAAGGGAAACTTCTCTAATTGAGATAAAATGGAAAGTGCTGAGCAGAACTGGTAAACAAAAATCAACTAAAGAATATTTTAAGCAAAAATAATCCCTCCCTCCAGATCACGTAATAGCTTGAATTAGGCTAGAAAAGAGTAGCATACCTTCCGCTTTCATCAGTAGAAAATACTTTAAATAGTGAATATTTTCACTATGTCAACAGGCACTTCTCCAGAGCTGAGAGGAACCACATTCACTTCATTCTTTAAAACAACCTTCTATCTAATCTCTATTTATTGGACAAGAATAGAGGAAAGAATAAGGAAGAGAATGTTAATGGTCCCTAGATCTAAATCTGAGAATTTGAAGAACTTATACTAAAAAGGCTTTCCTGGCCTAATAAACAGATGACACAGATGTCAGGAATTCTGACTCAGATTTTGTGCATTATTAGTTGGCAGATTATTGCTTGAAAACATGCTTATAATTCTCTTGACTCTTTCAAGGCTGGCTGGTCTGCTTTTTGGTCTTTCTTAGGAATTTAGCTGCAGAGTTAGTCTGGTTTGACTGACACACCAAGATCTTTCTATTTATAGATTTTTCATCGCAGTGCTATTGTTATTAGTTTAAAATGTACCCTATCATAAAATTTGTTTATGAGTAATATGTGATCAACTTTGGTTTCTGCTGACTGTGATTTTTGTCTTTAGTTAGTGTTTATCTTACAAAGTAGTTCCAAAATGAGATGCCCAGAGCCCAGGGTGTGAGCGGTAGAACCTTTTTCAGAAAGGAGTGTTAGAACTGCCATTTGTATATCCTTCTATCCAACTTTAAAAATGTTTCTTTTTGTATATAGTTTTGATAAACATAATATATTTGTATATTACTGTATCTTTATAAGTATCTATGTTGAAGTTCGTTGAAAGTGACTCTTTACATATGTTATGTAGAGAGATATAAGGATGATCGACCTAAGGGTTCTTTCAGATGTTGAATTCAAACTTGCACTTTGTTGTCTTTTTAAGGCTACTTCTCTCCCCAAAGGACAGTGAAACGTTTTCTGCCCAGGCACACAGATATGTCTTTTACCATTCCCTTATTGGCCCAAGATGACACCTACTTTAGCAAAAGCTGGAATTCTATTGTTGTTGCTCATGATAATAAAATGGCAAGCTCTCTTTACAGCCTGAACAATTTTCTTTTTTTTTTTTTTAAATCTTCCTTTAAGGTGGTGCTAACTAATCTTAGCCATGACTTGACATTCATTTTTCAGGTTGTAATGGAGCTTTCAATTTCTCCTCTGAGTGCCATGCGGCCTGATGGAAGCTGAAAGGACTGTGATTTGTTCCTTATTGGTCTTTTATGGAGTCAGCTTGTCCCGAGGACTCCCCACCCACCCTGCCGCAAAGAACAGCACTGTTAATACAGTTGGAGAGAGTATTTGGTGCATCTTATGGCTATTGTTGTTCCTGTTGATGTCATTTTTATTGCTATAGACTTTTGACTTATAATAATAATCACAGAATGAACAGAAGCCCGAGCTGGACAACTCAAGACTTTTTCTTTTTAACAGCTGTTGTCAGCTCTGGTGTGTAACATGTAGGGTTCAGTCCTCTCTTTTCCCTAAATAACATAATATAGCTTGATAGAGACACAATTCGGCTCAAGGAAAGTTTGCCTTAATTCGTGGTGCGTGATATAATAACGCTGTGTTTGTTTAAGGTGGGCAGGGCAGATGTGTTTAGGAATCTGCTGCGAGTGTTGAACTTAGTCTTTGTACTAGTGTAGTGAACATCCTGGGAGAGTAAGCTGTCAGTAAATAGTTAAATAAATGAATGAACAAAAACCTAAAATCATTTTTATTTAACAAAATTCTGTAATGAAAACTTCCTTATTCTCATTTGACTCATTTCGTACTAAAGGCTTCGAGTATTTTGACTATCAGAGTGCTGAATTGATCACTAGAAACGAAAAATGTCTATGTGAGATGCTATGTGAGAAAGCAGTAATCTGCACCCGATGATATATTTTCTGTTATCAAGACTCAACTGATGTAAAGAAGCTAGATAAAAATGCGTAATTTTAGCAAACTCATATCAAAGAATGAAATAAACATAAAAAGGTACATTTAAAATTCAGCTATCTAATTGCTTGTCTCCTATAAATGTCCTAATATGTATTTAATAATTAAATGGTGCCCAAAATAATCCCATTTACTCACTACCATGACGACTGGGAATTATTATCTAGTGGTAAAGAGCAATAATGACCAAATTGTGTTATTTTCACTTTCTTCTTTGGGCCAATGGCATATCCTTGTATGTGCTTTGATAGAGTTGAAGAATTTGATAGGGTTTTACTCTGTATTATACCAAAGCACAGAATTCAGCCAGCTTTTATCTCCATACACCAAAATGACGCCCTGGTTTCACTGGCACGATTCCCTAATCAATTAAACTAATCCACTGTGGACTCTATATTTGATCCAATAATAAATGCATAATGAAAGAATCATAAGATTTATAAGTTTATGACTTGCATAGCTTTTCCTCCTTTAAATTCTGACACGATCATAATATTGCTTATCTTGATAGAGGTAATTGGAGGTCAAACTGTTACTGGAATTTTTAAGAAGTTAGATCATCACCATTTACTCACACTCTACCTTATTTCTGACCTGACTTGAATTATTATAAGTAAAGTTCACTGGGTTCATTTCAAGTCTTCAAGCTTGTATTTCAGCTATCTGGGTTTTTGTCATTTTGCACTGGGGTAGTATCCTGAACATGAAGCCTAATAAGCTCCGGGGCATTTCTTTCTTGAGAAATTAAGTTAAGGACAAAACCTGAAGACTAAAATATGACTGACCATAGGATTAGGTGTCTGTGGTACTTTTATTACCTTTTTCTTTGTGGAAATTCTATGGGCTGGCATTACTATCATTTTACAGTTTAGCAACTTCAGGTTCAAAAGCAGAGGCTGTTTCACTCTTGATCTAAAATGGAATCTCTCCAGAGATGCTCCTCTCTGCCATAAAGCAAGCGCATCAAACCTTTGGAAATCCCCACATTTTAAAACCGGGAATTTAAAATGGTCTTCTAGGGGGCTGGGGATTTAGCTCAGTGGTTGGAGTGCTTGTGTAGCAAGTGCAAGGCCCTGAGCTCAATCCTCAGCACCAAAAAATAAAATAAAATAAAATAAAATAAAATAAAATAAAATAAAATAAAATAAAATAAATAAAATGGTCTTCTTGGGGTTGATCGGCTTTATCCTGGGAGGGAGAAAAAAGTGAAGTACTGACTTTTCTGTGAATCTGGATCATATCTGAGCGCTTGAAAACTGGTGTCAAAATCACGGTTTTTAAGCAAGAATTTTCTAAAAGCTAATCTAATGATGATTTTGACATCACCATCCGTATTCTTCACCTCTCTATCAGGGTGCATACTCCAGGGCTCAGATCTTATTTTCACGTCCTTAGACTGAGATAAATAACCAAGTTTTTAAAATAAAAGATGAACTTCATGAAAACATACATTCACTCTAACACTTCATTTTTCCTTTTATAAAATAAAACAAGAGAAAAACTTAAAAACCTCTTATAGTGAATTAGGGCATGTTTGGAATATAAACAATATCGAACCACATACATTAAACATGGTGTTGTTTTTTTGAAAACAAAAATATAGATAAGCTAATTGGGTAGTTATTTTGATAGGGTCAAAGATTAATTACGTTTATTTGAAAACTGCTTATAATACTACTTTGGATGAATGAAGCAACAAACAAACAAAAATGGAATTAGACTCTCAGTGTGGATCGACTCTCAGAGGAAATAGGTGTCTCCACGATTCCTGCATGTCTGCGGCTTGGAAGTCGTCCAGTATGCACCCTTTTCCCATCCCAGGAACCTCAATCACTTTCCACATGGCACCCGAACCTGAAGGGTGCTGCAGATTAATATATGTTTACAACAAAAATTTAAAATTTAAAAAAGCTGCCCAAATGCTTCTTACTTTGTAACAAGGCAAACAAAAAAGAGAAAGCTTCTTATGTATGATTTTTCTCTGTCATCTGATCTAATCCTGCAGAAAGCCCTTCAACCCTTCCTGTTCACTGTACCTGGTAAGTCGCTCTTCCCAGCAGCAAAGCTATGTGGCTCTCTACCCTTTGGATTATGATTACGGTTCATTTTCCCCAAAGGTGTTACTGTTCAGTAACAAACTTTAATTATTTTAGAAGATAAATTATATCCTTTACTTCCCAGTTTTAATGAAGCATTTGGGCAAGTGGAATTGTTTGTACCTATTATCTGTGCTCTGTTTTTTCCCACACGAACCTGCTTCTTTTTATTTACTGGTTTAAAGGATAAGCCTATGGAATAAGACCCCACTGCTCTGACACATGGAATTCTTTTACTTTATTTTTGTACTCTTATTAGAAAGGAAAGAGGAGATACTGAAGTATCCTCACATTTTTATTAACTCTTAAGTCTTCTTTTGAGTTAAATACTGAAGAAGTGATCAGTGCTGAAGTCCTACAGATAAACAAAAATATCGTGCTTCTTTAAGCCATTTTGATTATATAAATGTTTAATACTTTAATGCTTTCCATTTGAAGTTAATAAAGCTAGGAATGTCTTCCTAGATAATAATTAAGCTGCTATTAAAAATAATGTATATGCTAGAATATGACAGGTGCTAACACTGGAAGAAATAACTGACATGTATTGATTGCTTGCCATTTGGCAAATTCTTTTACATATATTCTTTTACTTATTTTTCACAAGACTGCTTCAAAATGCATGTTAGTATCTCTGGCTTTATGTATGAAAAACATAACCAGCACATTTCTATAAATTTTCCCAAGCCACAGAGCTGGGAAGCAGGAGGACCAAGAGTCAGCTCCTTGGCGTCTCGACACACAGTCTGCACTCTTCACTGTGCTGCATGACCTGTGCTGGCTTTCGAAATCGTGTTATTCGAATCTTTCACCTTTGCACATGGGGCACCTGAGGCACTGGAGATACGATGACTTAGGTGGGAGCTGAGGCTCTGGGCGTTTTCCACTCTGAACCACTGGGTAGCTTAAAGTCAACTTGGGGGCTGAATGACTAAATGAGCAAGCAGAAGAGGAAGAGGATACAGGACATGAAATCCACCAAGTGCCAAAACAGTAGTCCAGAAATTAGGCATTGGCCCTGTCCCGCCTTTTACAACCCTTGTGATCGTGAACATGTTATTTGACTTCCTTGTCAGTCAGATTGTCCATTTCTAAAATGACTGAGCTTCCTGCATGGGAGAATTGTTGCAAAAATTGAGTGAGGTAATATACTCAAAAATAACTTCAAATTATAGAAAATTTTATAATGTAGATAATTTTAAATCCACAGCAGTGTGCGTTGAACTGTACACAATTCAAGACACACATAATATGCAGTCGCATCACAGTGCAAGCCATCCAGGGAAATGGCACATGACACACCAATTAATCCTCCGTGGATGGGAAGCTGGAGCTAACTGCCACACAAGTCAAGTCAAATCTGGTCACCAGATGACAGAAGGCAACGACAGGACTCTTTCTGGGGGGCTCGGACGTCTCCAGAGGTCAAGACACCCAGCCTGCTGACAGCTTGCCCTTTCCCAGAGAGGACTGTGCGGGTTTATGATGGTTTCTGTGCATTCACACAAAAAGGGAGATGAGAAGCTTCTTAGGTGTGCATCAGAAAGGACTCTTAATCCAGGTCTTCAAGACGATAGTTCATTTACCCAATTTATTTGTTTTTCTCAGGTGAAATTTTAACATTCTGAATACAGGAGATGACTGTGCTCACGGATACGGAACAGGTACATTTCAGTGAGTTGACAAAGGGTAGAAAGTGGGACAAAAACTTGACATTCAGGGAAAGATGGACAGTTAAGGACTAGCACGTAATCTATTAAATTTCAATTCAAATAATGCACCAGTTTCTTTCATAGAACCTGGAGAGCCAGGGAGATGATATTTGACACAGTCCCCTGAAAGTGACGTGTGGCCTTTGAAGATGACATGTTGCCTCAGAATAACTCTTGTCTCAGGTTGTCCTGCGTGTCCATCTCATTTCCCCTTCGAGCACTCGTGGAAAGCAGTCGAGTGTGTTGTAATGCAGGACGCTGGGGCCAGAGGAGCTCGGCGTGCTGTCTGCGGGTGCAGACACAGTGCCAGGCTTACGGGATTCTGCCTCCTCACTCTCACCCCGAGCTGCCTTCCCAAGAAGGGGTGCTGAGCAACGATCTTTTTGTCTTCGACGTGCGGGCTGGATGGACAAATCTAGTAACACTTTTGTACATAAAAATCTGAAAACAAAATATTTTTTAAAATAAAAACTAAATCCAAGGCTGTGTGTCAGTCACTTTTTAAAGTCTCAGATTCAAGCTACAATTTCTTTTGCATCCAAAGGAAAGTTTTAGTTTAAAGGGAAAAATGTGAAGAAACGAGTCTAATTCTTCCCCACTCAGATCACAAACAGTCTCTCTTCTAACCTAGTGTGTCTCCATGTCCCTTCCTGTCTAGCAGGATTCTTGGGAGCGCTGTTTTTGAAGTTCCATCAATCTATTAAACATTAGACAGAAGGTTTTAGGAAACAGGCCATGTGTATTGTGACGTACAGTCCTGGAAAGAAAAATGATCAATCTGTGTATTTGCCTTTTAACTAGTTGTAGACAAGTTGGCCGCATCCTTGGCACATTAATGAATTCTGTCATCTCTCGTCTCCACTGCTCTCTTATTATATGAATTCAGATCTCCATTTGGCAAGAAAAGTGAAGTCCCCGATTTCAGTTTCTCCTTTCAAGCTAGGGCTCATCATCCCTAATAATCAAGAGACTGGCTATGATAAGGAAAAGAGAAAGTCGTGCTGTGTGATTTGTGATGTGTAATTTGAACTCGTCTTCAGAAAGAATTTCCTGTAAGATATTCGCAGAGACGTATTTTTGCAAGCACTTCCTTTCAGCAGGCCAGTGATCCTACACCTTTATGGAACTGCTTTTTCCTGCTTAAAAAAAAGGCAGTTCCAAATATATGCGGGAATTTAGAATGTTATTGAAAATGTAAGGGCTCTTACATTTATTCATGAATAGATTTAAATCTAAGCTATTTCAACCTTGACCAGTAACAAACCATCTATGTGGTACATTTGATTTCTCCCAATTTATGGGGAAATGATGGGAAAGATGGCTCATGAAGCCCAACTACTTTCCCCCCACACTGTCTCTCTGCTGAAGAGGGCTTTCTAGAAAATAGGGCTACTTTCCCTAGCATCTGGTCTCTTTTATCTGGCACATTGATTCCTGGCTCCTTTTTATCTAGGACAGCCTATTTATAAATCAAGTATAACCACTTAGATCTTTCCACTAGTAGCCTCCCTCCCATATTTAAATTAGTCTTTAGGATGTGTTCAAGTTTTCCCCAGTGATGTGTGTTAAGAATTTAAAGATCTTTCTCATTCACTAGATAATGTCAAGAGAACAAAGAGTGAATGGAACACTGAAGAATAAAGGTCTATACATTACAGACATTACCTCAAAGTGGTAAATACATCTATACTGTGAAATATATGTGCTAATTTGAACAAAATTTCTCTCTGCATTACAAAAGTGTTCTGCTTTTTTCAATTTGGACTCTGATTGTTTTATTTCATCACTAAAAACTAAGAGAGACGTTCATCGTAATCAATTTGATTGACTTCAGGTTTATTTTTCTATACTGTGAATTACAAAATACTGTATTTCCTTAATGGCAATATTTCTATCATTTTTTCCACCTTAAGGATTGCTTGCCTTGGAACAATTTTCATTAATTCATTGATTTAAGAGCTATTTATTGAAATCCCACCATTTATCATAAAAATAGCACCCTTCTTACCCTCACAAGGCAGATCTTCTAGTAGGAGAGAGAGATGTAAATGAAAAAGTAGTGAAAACATACTGTCTTTCACTGATCCCAAGGGACACATGTCTCCCTGTTTGAATGGATCTACGCAGGGCACCTCTTATAATAGATGACACTTGGCAAGTACTGTTGGCCAGGGAACAGTCATGGGGATGATCAGGCAAAAACAGCAAAAGCACTGGTTTCCAAAATTCCAGAATTCACGTCATCATCTACACAGAAATTGCACACCATCGTGGAGTGGTCTTTTGGCTCCTAGAAACCCTAGTTTGGAAGAGGAGGTGGAAAGATACAGGATACTGTGCTTACCAGAGTCCCCAAACTGGAGGTTTCAGTCTGTGCTTCTAACAACATCTTCAGTGAGAGTTCTCATTTGATGGAGTGGGGTTAAAAAAAAAAAACCTTTCCCCTCTAAGATTATAGCAGCAAAGGAAAAATTAACAAGCTAATATTTCATCCCAATAGTCTATTATCATTTCTTCAGACTAAAAATGCAAACCAGGAATTCTTAGGTCCTCACAATTCAAAACTTCTGCATGATATATTCTTCAAAGGGAAATTTGTCTTTTCACATTATATAAAGTAGAATTTTTAATGATAGCATACTGGAGCATTAAAAAAATATAATGTAGTAAAAACATAAAAAGACCCTCTTGTTATACATAAGAAACTTCCCCAAGGTGTTCAACTTGTTTCCCACCTCTCAGTGATTTGCTTACAGATTTTTCTAAAACCTTGCCAGCTAAACCGTATCATCAGACGTTGGAAGGTGAGCCTCCTTCCGTGCACCGAATGGTAGGCAATGCTGTAAGTTATGTGTTTACAGATATTTGAGGGTCATCCAGCATATTTTCATGTACTGATTTGAGATGATATATATTTACTTTACTTCCAAGTGAAGTCCAAAGTTATTCCTCATATGTCTTTGTGATGGGGAATATATTACTTTTCTTTTTCCTTTTTTTTTTTTTTTTGGTTCTTTTTTTGGCAAATTTTCTTTTAAACTGTTTGTAGGACTGTGGCAGCACACAAGACTTCTCCCCAGAGAAAACAATCCTTTCTACTAAGTCAATGATGATGGCTTATTTATTTCAGTCCCAGTGTGTAATCTCATTGGCACTTAAATAATGACCCTGTCTTCGAATGTATGGCTTTCAAGTTTTTATTTTATGCATCAAATGCACAGCTGTTGTTTTATCCTTGACATTGCCATTGATTTGGTAAGGAGAACCTGCAGAATTTTTTTTTAATAAAACAAACAAAATTCGACTTTTAGTAAATTCTGCAAGCTGTCTCAACTGCCTGCAGTAACACTATCAAATGATAAAACCCAGAACCTTGTAGAATGCAGAATTTACCTGATGAAAGTAAAAAACAAAATAACACACACAGAGACACACACACACAAGCCTTTAGTGATAACTTCAATGAATGTAGACTAGCACCAAGATTACACATTCCCTGAACTATCATTACATTGTTACCCTCGTATAAATGCTCTTGACAGCAAAAGATAGTAATAGGAAAGAAACAGGAAATAGCAAGTTTCAAGAGCTTGCTCACTTGATTCTATGACTCTATATGTGCACAGGAAAGGAGCAGACATCCTGAAAATCTGGCCCTCCCAGTACCTCCCACTCCGGAGGAGGTGCAATTAAAAGTGCCTGTGTTGGTCACTTTCTTGTTATTGGGACAAAATACCTAACACCTGCAACTTAAATCAAGAGAGCTTTATTTTGCCTCACATTTTCGGTGGTTTCAGTCCATGGCTGGCTGGCACCAAGGCAGAAACAGCACGGTGCAAGGGCCTGGCCCAGGAAAGCTGCTCAACCCACGGCGGCCAGGAAGCAGAGAGAAGAGAGTTACTGGGATCCACCCTCCAAAGACTCGTGACCCACCTCTTCCAACCAGGCTCCACCTCCTGACAGCACTTTCAGAGTCATGAATATCGATGGACTAATCCACTACTGAGAATAGCACCCCCAGTGTCCAACCACCTTCCAAACACATGAGACTTTTGGGGGACATTTTAGGTACCATAACTGCCCAGTTAAGCAATTCTTAGTAAAGACCTGTGTTGAGTCAAGTTTTCTGTCTAGGTCCGGTTTTCTGTAAGTCTAAAGACCCAACCGAAATCTCTCATTCTGTACAATTCCCCTTTTAAACACTATGATTACTGTATGAAAATGCAAGCTATTCTTTTTTTCTTACTTTCTTGAGTAAGGTACCTGGGATGCTGAAAAAAGTGTATGAATTTTGAAATCAGGAAAACCTCAGTTACGGTTTCGTCTACATTATTTAACATTTATGTGCTGTGAAAAGCAGTCACTTACTCCTGTGATTTATACACTGTGAAATGCAGCTGCTGAGGAGAACTAAGTAACAGTACATACCCCGTAGCAGGTACTAAGTAAATGTTACCTTTCTAGTCTCTACCCTGTATTTTTTATAATCAGACTATTTGAGCAACTTAATCCTCATAAAATTAATTTTCTTCCCATCAATTGAAAGTTTTAGAAGCAAAAACTGATTAATGTAAGTTAATAAGAAATCATGACATACGGGGGTTAAATAAAATCAGGATATTTTAATTAAAGGAAAAACTACCGAAGTTGTGGATTACCAATTCCCAATCTTTCTACAGCCAGCAGCTCTTCAGACAGTTTCTCCCCAGACACCCGCAGAAAAGCTAAAATTGCATCGACATCGAACCCGAAGCCTTCCACGAAAGCCGTGCGCATGACTGAGAAGGGACTTCCGCCCAGCTGAAGCTGCTGCTGCTGGCGGGAGCAACGCCCAGCCAGGCGGAAGACACGCCGGCACGTCGCGGGGACAGCAACCCGCGCAGCACCGAGGACGTGGCGCGAGGGGGCCGCGAAGCCACGTGGAGCGTCCGCGGCGAGGGCTGTGCGGAGCCGGCCGCCCGCGGCACCCAGCGCGCATGCTCACCGCCCGGCAGCGTGCGCAGTCCTCCCCTGCGTCCGCGGGCCAGGCGCCCCCGGCAGACCCGGAGGAGCCGGCCCGTGCGGGCCCCGCGGCGGGGCGCCAGGCGGGCAGCGACACCGGCCGATCGCGGCTCCGTTTCTGTGGTCTGCGGCGACGGTACTCGGCGTTCGTTCAGTGACCCGGACAAGAGCGACTGGGGCAACCTGCTCGTCTGTCGCTGAACGTGAAGTCTGTGCGTTTCTTCTCCTTCAAGGAGAACAGAAGATGAATGCAACGACAAAAGCCTGTTTGAAATGTTAGATTTGTGGGGAAAATTATCCAAAAGATGAAAATTTTATTCCGAGTCAGATCGTCCATTCTAAGACTTGGATGAAAAATTGTGATGCTCTCATTTACGTGCCATCGATCACAAGAAACAAATGCTGGGGCAAGAGAGAAAAAGAGATGAAAATAAAGCAGGCGTAAATTCAAAGTTAGAAACCAACAGGACCAGGAACTTAGGTGAGATGTAGAAGTATTTTAAAAATTTAAAAACTATCTTTGAAAATATAAACTTTAACTAAAAATCAAAACACCAAAATGTTGAATTGTTGACTTTGCATTGGGCTGCTGTTGAATAGTTTTTGTTCTTATTTATAACTTCCCTTTTTTTCTCAAATGAGACTGGATTCATTTTAAAATAATTTTTAAATCGTTTTATATATAAGAAATAATATGCTAATTAATGTTGGTAAAAACGTATTTAGGTAGTTTTTTTTTTTTTTAATCAGTGGTGAAAATGTGTGCAGAATTCTTTGGGACAAAATTTGAAAAACTTGCTTATATCTTTCAACCTAGTAATTTTCTAAGAACCTGTACATGGCCATTCAGCACAGCGATGCGCTCGATGGTGTGTAACGGGCTGACCATCGGAGGCCAGGGAGGGAACCTGTGGAACATCCATGCCCAGAAGCACTTTGTGGTCCTTGGAGTCAGCTCGCAGGTGACATCAGCCTCATCGATGGAAAGATATTGAAAGCAATTGAAGTGACAGATTTGCTTTAAAATTCACGTGATACACTGCATAAAAAGTACGTCTTTCAGCTGGGTGTGTGGAGCATGTTTGTAATCCCAGCCTTTTGGGAGCCTGAGGCAGGAAAATCATGAGCTTGAGCCCACCCTGGGCAATGTAGTGACTTAGCCAGACCCTGATTCAGACTAAAATTTAAAAACAGGGCTGAAGATGTAGCTCAGTGCAAAGGCTCTGGGTTCAATTGTCAGTACTGCAAAAAAAAAAAAAAAAAAGTGCTTCGTTTAGTGTCTGTCACAGATTAAGCCCTCCATAAATTTTAACAGTTATTATTTTTGAAGATATATGAAATATTTATAACATTATGTAAAGTAGAATACATGAATATGTGCATATGTGTGCATGTGTATATAAAATAAGCCCAACAATATAATCTGCATACACACCTTCACACCCACAAGCGGGTATGCACACATGAAAAAGTTAATCTTACCCTCTAGCAATGAATCGAGAGTCATTCTTTGTATTTCTGCATATTCGAAATATTGTCTATTTCACTTTTAACATCAGGAAAAGCAAATAAATACATAAAAATCTTCATACTATGGTAGTTTTTTTATGTAGGAACTACATGATCCTTAGTAGACCTTTAACAAATTTTTGTATAATGAATGAATGAATGAACAAATGAATGGGAACTAAAGTCACTCTGATCGTCCCTTCCAAAGCATGAACTTGATCCAGAAAACTCTGTGCTCGGAGGCTTTCACATTCATTTGAAGCCAAGAAAATGAATGCAAGATTTCCCAAGGATTGTGGGCAAAGTCCTAAATGACTTAGAAAATGACCTCTGCTTCTCAGTTCTCGGCAATCTGCCCCATTCACCATACTATCTGTGACATTACTTCCATGCCCAAACAAAATGGCCATGCTCCCCTCACTAATCCTCCCTCCCCTTTGCTCCCCATCATCATCTTCCCGAACTCTAAGACCCAGGCCAAGGAACTTTGCCCAAAATCCAGAACAGAATTACATTCCTTGCTGGGTTCTCATAGTTTTACATAATATTTATAGGTTTTTAATACAGCTTGCCATATCTTATCCTTAAGATGTTTTATTGTTTAATTTCATAGCAAATAAAAATTATATTGTTTAGCCACATGATTTCCCTCCTTGTTATTCCAAAGCAGATGTGTCTCTCCTTTACCTGTTGAAAAAGAACATGAACTATTTCCTCACTGCTCATATACAAAAGCTCTTCTTTAAACCACTTTACTCTAAAAACACACATATCTCAAAAATTCCAAAGGTCTTAATGGGTATAGAGTGAACGGGTAGATAAGTAAGATTCTGTCTCCCATAACCCCTTGCTCCCCAGCACCAGAAACAACCACTCTTCGGTCTTTGCATATCTTTCCACAGCTATTCTATGCCTGCAAAAAAGATGCATATTTATTTATTTTTAATACATAAGATAGTGTCTGCTTGCACTTTACTTTTTAGATTTAACGTGTTTAGGAGATTGTTCCCTATAAATGTACTTGCAACTGTTGTGTAATATTTCATTATATACATATTCAAAAATATAGTTAAGCAGTAGTTACTACTGACGATTATTTAGATGGTTGTGGCAGTTAGGGCGAAGTGTCAACATGATTAATTTTGGGATCTGCCTGGGGGATCGGTGGAGCGCAACTCTGGGTGTGTGTCTTGGGCCATGCAGGTGTGGCCTTGGGGTCTCTGTTTGGTCCCTGCCCTTTTTTCTCTGGCGCTGTTTCCCAGCTCTGTTCCCCAGCTGCTGTAAACTAAGCCTTCCTTGCTGGGTTCTCATAGTTTTACATAGTATTTACAGATTTTTAATACAACTTGTTACATCCTGTCCTTAAAATGTTCCCATGCCCTCTATCATGATGCTCCTGCCTTAGAACCAGAGGACCATGGACTGAATCCCCTGAAGACACGAGCCAAATTTAACCCATCCTTGTTTAAGTAGTGGATGTTGAGTATAGTGTCACGGCAGTAAGAAATCTGACTGATTCAGTTGTATACACACCTTTGCAGTTATAATGTAAGAATTAAGAACCCAACATACACGCCATTTCACATATGGGAATATACATAGAATAAATTCCTAAATTTGACCTCATACAAAATTTGAATTTTTACAAGAACTTCAAAATCAGCTTCTTTGGTTAAAAAATAACTTTTTCTACTTCATGACAATCAACTGAATTATGAATTAAGGTCAACCGATGTATATATGATGTGATATTGTCATAGATAAGAATGACATGTGCTTTCCTTCTTAGACTGTATTTTTCTTATAGTTTTCCATGTCCCTAGGTATATCTTTGTTATTGTTGGAATTGTAAATGTGGTTTTTATGTCCACTATATTTTCTAATGGATTTATTTTTATAGATAAAAGTTATTGATTTTCACGTAGTAATTTTAAGCCCAATGACTCCTCAGCTATCCTGTTCTTTTTAATTATTTTTTATTTATATGGTGAACAATTGAATTATATTTTAATTTCATACCACTTTTTTCCTTATCTAATTTGTTGTTAGTACCTCTAGAATATAATTAAATAATAGTTCAGCAAGTTTAAAGGTCTGAGTTCTTTTCTTGACATTAATATTTTAATGCTGGCTCTAAAATAATATGTATTATTTTACTATCTTTCTAACACATCTTTCCAAAGTTTTAATGAGCTAATGGGCAAACAATAAATTACATATATCTAAATCGGACAATTTCATGAGTTATCAAGTAGATGTATCATTGAGAAGCCATCAGCTTAACTGGGTAAGGAGCATATTTATTACCACCTAAAGTCTTTTCTTTCTCTTTTTCTTTTTAAATGAAGAATTGCCATTGACTTTGCATACTGCTGTATTTATTTTTATAGGATCTTGTTAATGATTTGGACATTTCATTTCATAAATTGCTTTTTAGAGATCTATGAGTATGATCACAAATTTCCTCTTTGAACTCCTAATATGGTAAATTAAATTAATAATTTTCCTAATGCGCAAACATCTATTTGGTAATAATGCATCATTCACTAATTGTGTGTTTAGAGCCTAATGGTTAATACCTGATTTCAAATTTTTATATCAAAATTTGTAAGTGAAAATAGCGTGGGACTTTTTTATTACATTCTCAGATATTCATACTTTTATATTTAATTAAAGGTATTATATTTATAATTTTATTCAAAAATCTGGACTCTTTGTTTCTTTTTTTTTTTCCAATGCCTTGTAACACTTGGTTAGATACACAAGTGAGAATGTCTTGTCCTTGTCTTTTTGTGTGTGGGTGAGTGGGGACAACAAGTATTAGCTTGTAAAGTGGGCTTTTTGTGCATATTTCTTTTTCATCAATTCATTTAACATCATCTTTGTATACCTACAGGTCCTTTGCAGACATTCAGCATAATTCCCTCCATCTTTTAAATTTTTCAGGAGTTCTTCATTTTTTCTCTGGAGTTAATACTACTTAGGTAGCCCCTGCTCCAATCGCCGTCTCACTGTTTGTCAGCAGTAACAGCCGCACACAGCTCTCCAGGACCACAGTGGAGTTTGCCTGTAGTAGCAGCAAAGGCCACATGTGTTTCACTTGCTCAGCATCTCCAACTCCAGCAAAGAGTGGCTCCCCGGGCCACCCAGGAAGAGCCACGTGGTTCTCAAAATTGCTCAATACTGATGAAGATGGCCTGTCTGTTGCTCAAATTAAAATCAAAATGTTAAATCAGATTTCAGATGAGAAGAAGCCAATGGGAATATTTTTTAAGGGTAAAATAGAGGTGTGACTATTCCATGCACTAATAACTAAGAGAGAAACCACGAGAAAGTGAAACGGTGGCCTGTTTAGAAACCGCCTAGGTTTTCCTTCACTTTCTTTTCCTGTTCCTTCATGCTTTTTATATTCCTATCAGGCTGTGAAATACTGCAATTTAAAATTATGATTTTATTGTTTTCTTCTAATAAGCTCAATAAAAGTGTTTAAAGTATTTTATCAAGCATGGAACCTCAGCATTTAGACAGCGGCTTGAGCAAGGCCATCCACATCCTTGGTAGTGTTTCAAAGCGATCCCCAGATCCCGCCATTTCCCCCAGCTTGAAGAGACAGCAACAGAACTCCCCAGAGCCACCTGGACTCCCTGACTTCTGACAGCTTCAGGATAAACATAAAGAGGAAACTGGGATTTCACTCACAGACCAGGAGTAACAGGTGTAAAGTAGACAGGGCAAGCAGAAAAACTAAAGTAGGAAGAGTCAGGAGAAAGCAGTAAGACAGGAAGGAGTGTTTCAATCTGTGTGGCACCCTGCGACAGTGAGCTGGGAAGTTTCCTGACTGGTTAAGTCAAATTCCAAATAAGCAGGAGAGAGAGGAGTAGGCAGAAGGTCATCACACAGCATCCCATAGATAAGTACGATTGTCATGCTTTATGTATCAGTTAGAGTAAATTAAAAAAAAATACTGGCACTTTATAATTATTTGATGCTTTCTCCTCACATCATCATTTTCTTTTATTAAATGAGTTTTCTCCACCACGTAGCCTAGTGGTTATCCTTACATTTTAAAAACTTTTAGTTAAATCCTATTTTCTTAATAGGATTCACATAATTTTCCTACAAAAATACTTATTAAGTGTTTATTTCCCTGTTCTCTTCTCACAAACCACCCAAACTACCTGGTCTGAGCTGATACCATCTACGATTTTAAGTGTATTTCATCGCTATAATTGAGATAAATCTATTGAAGTGCATTTAAATCATACATTGTTGTTTCCTTTGTTTCTATAATCTAAAGTTTACTCGAGTTCATTTTTATTTTCCTGTAAAATATGCTCAAGTAACTTTTTCAAAATGGCCTCTTGGATGATACATGTTCTGAATCCTTGTGGTATAAAAACATTTTCTTTTTCTTTCTCACTAGAATGATTGCTTGGTTGTGCACTGAATTATAGGTGCAAATCTATTTTTCTTCTGAAACTTGATTCTGTAGCAATAATATTTTAATATGTTCAATTTTGCGGTTGAGAATTATTTACAGTCTTTTATTTACTCAATCTGCAGATATTTATTTCCCTTTCAAGATGCTTTGGCTACTTTGTTTTTATTCTTGCTGTTTTGAATTTTCATCATGTCCAGAGGTGGATCTTTTCCATTCACTCAGTTTAGCATTTGAACTCATGTTATCTGAAAACTTAAATATTTATTTAGATCAGACATTTAGTTTTAGAATATTTTTATTTCCTCCACTTTCTTCTTTCTTTCTGGAACTCCTAACCAAAAGACACCAGAATTTTCCAGTTTATCTTCTGAGTTATAAATTTTTCTTACATAGTTGCACATTTTTGCCTGTCTTTCTTATAGTTAGAAAGAATGTATCTGAATATATTTTAGCTCCACAAAAAAAATTTTGCTCGTGTCAATGCTGCCCTGTAGTGATGCTTTCTTTGTTTGAATTTCATTGCTTTTTCTTTACTAACTGCCAGAATGTCTAGCTGAACTTTTCATTGTTGCTATACCTCTTGGTATTTTTATAATTAAATTTCATTTTCTGTCTTTGTTCTATTAACTTTATCAGCATTAGCTCTTCTGGTTTTCGACTTAGATATTTACGTCTTTTGGTACTCCCTTTCCTCAAACCTTTGATAATTTTTAATTTTACACCAGTACTTGTAACTGAGGTTGGTCTGTATTTGAATGCTGTAAAATTTATGCAAACCTCCTTTTAATGATGTTTAGGTTAAGGATGGATATAGGATTAGATGGGACTTGCCAGTTGTCCATCTCTAGGGTATGAGAGGTCCAGAGTTTTGGGGCAATGTTCTCAGACACACATAAAACATCTTCCACCTAATCTTTGTTTAAAAGGGTGGAAAGAGATGAATTCACTTGGCTGTACTTATTATGACATCCAGTAACTCATTCCTGTGTCATTTCTAAGTCTAGAGCAGCCTTGGGCTTTAAATCTTTCAGTACACAGATTGTGACCTGTGGGATTATTTTTGATCCTTCGCCAGTTACATCCTCTTGTTTCACAGCTATCATGGTTTCTGGTTCAAGGAAGATGTGATCTTGTTTTCCAACCCTGATGTGTACATATGTATATAATATGTTGGTTGTGGGTAGATGCATGTGTATATCATCTTACTAGTCTCTAAGACTATCAACATTCTTACTTTCCAAATTAACCTCTGTGTGTGTAGAGACACATGTATCAAAATATACCACAAAATGAAAATAAATAATATAAAATTAAATGTAAATAAATACATATTTTTCCTAAAAATTTAATGCTCGTGGTGTTTGGTAACTTGAAAGTAAATCCTCATTTTAAAAAAATTATTATTGAGTACTTTTAGGCTCACAGTGAAAACTAAGTGGAAGATGTAGAGATTTCTCATATATGTCCTCCCCAAAAAAGGCACCACTTCCCCGCCCTCCACAGCCCACACCACAGGGGAACATGGGCATGATGTTGCCACTCACAGTCCACGGTTCGTCCTGAGGTTCATTCTTGTTGGTGTGCATTGTACACAGAGTGACATGCATCCACCTGGTAGTATCAGAGTCATCTCTTTGCCCTGTGCTCTTTGTTCATCCCTCTCTCCCCTCAGTCCCTGGCAACTGCTGATTTTTTTTTCCTGTCTCTACAGTTCGCCATTTCCAAAGTGTAGTATAGTTGGAGCCATATAGTGTGCAGGATTTTCTGACTGGCTTCTCTGACAAAGTAATAATCCTAAAATAGGGGACAATATGTCTACATGGTTGTCAAAAATCCAAGAGAAATCTGGACTTCTTGATTCTGGAAATGTTGTGAGCTTATTAAATATTACCTTATCAAAATGCATTGATACTTCTAAATAGTTAACTTCTATATTCTTGGGAATATTTTTCAGATATTTTAAAGTCAAATGCATATTTTAAAATTCACAAAAAAGACAATGCTACCTTACTTTTTATTCTAGGTTTTACTACATTCCTGAAGGAGTTGAAGCAATGGGATCCTGTCATTGGATATTTTCCATCTAAAAACTGTATAAATACTTTCCAATGTGAAACATCTACAGAATTTTTGGAGAAACTGGTAAACTTTGCTCCCATTCCTCATCCTGAATACGTTGCTGAAAGCCATTGCTGAGCACAGGTCTGATCTGATCAACAAGCTGTGTTTGACCTTGTTATCACTCAGTCTTCAGTAGTTATGTCAAGTTCACGACATTTACAGGGAAAGAACTTCAAGACTTTTCCTGCTGGGAAACTGACAGTCTTTTTGCATGAAAATACTTCCCCACATAAGACCTCTTATTTATTATATTAACAGAAAACAGAAGAAAAATTTGCATTTTGAGTGCTACGGAAAAAGATCCCAAAGTCATCAGTTGCTCTGAGCAACATATTGTACATGTTCCCACATGACAATTGCAACACACCCTCGTTTGTTCATTGCTGCAGTGGCAGCCCTTATCCTTCTGGATGGATCAAGCCTCATTCCAAGAGGTTCATTGGAACAAGTTGAGGGCGATAGCCTCATTATGACTACTGATCAGAACCCCTTTCTGCTTCCCTTGGAATCGTGCACGTGAATATGTAGAGCAACCATGAGCTTGTGGGATGTCTTTATGCAAATTAGAAGAGGCCCTGTCTGAGCAGACCAGTTAGAATGAGGGGTTGCCTGGCAGTGCACCTTTGTGTAATGTTCAGCTCTACAATGGCGTGCGGCAACTCAGTAAAGATACTGAAATAAGGTCTTGATAACTGGCAATGTGTGGTATTTATTTACAGACCATTATTAGTGTTAGTCAATTCCAAGAAGGTCAGAATATAATTATAAAAACCAGGTTTCTATTTCCCTTGTGAGGATTCATGGATGGCATTCATTTTAAGGATTGCTGCCGAGGACAGCTAGTTGTGTGTGCACCTCCTGAGAAACTAGCTCATTCTATTGTGTGCTTTGCTGCTAAGAAGTAAGAATCAGAGTTGAGATTCATTTTTTAGTAGCCAGGCGTCTTGGTGGCAAGTGATAGAAACCCAAAGGAAGCTGACTTGAAAAATAAAAGGGAGATTTATTAGGGCAGAAATCTTCTCAACCTTGACATACTGAGCTGGATGAATCTTTGCTGTAAGAATGGGGGGAGGGGACATCCTGCACTTCTCAGCATGTCCAAGAGCGTTCTTGGACTATAGCAAGAAGGTGTCACAGGACCACTTCCCCGTTGTGACAACTGCAAAAGGCTCAAACACTGCCAAATGTGCCTTGGGAAGGAACAGTGGCCCCGACTTGAAAACTATTATTTTAGAAAAGTGAAAACTCCTTATGCTGCAATAGCTTCAGAGAAGATCACATTGGTATCCAAACACCAGGGACCTAGGGCAGGCTTCTGTCCCACCCGCTCCACCCCTCGAAGGTTGTAGGGGTGTGAGAAGGACGCATCTTTCTGGGTGCCTCCAGCAAAAGCCAGGCAGTGCTCTCGCCGCCAGCAGTTACGTCAAGAGCCCGCGGGGCTCAGGGGACAGTCAGCTGTACCCGCCCTATGTGAGGAGAGAGTTTCTCAAAGACAAGCCAAGTGCTTTTCCCAGGTGGAAAAGGAGGGGATATAAAAAAGTCAGACAGGCCAAACCCACCATGTCTACACAGAATTTACATGCGAATTAAACACATATTTACTGTAGAACTTCTAGTTTCCAGGAACACAGCAGGAAACTAACAGGCAACGGCTCATGCTAGGCATTTTGTATATTATTTCTTAATTTTGTATATTATTTCTTATTTGCTAATGCCCTCATTTATTTCCTTTTGTCTTGTAAATATGTCGCTAAGCTGCCTAAAATTATTTTCTGGAAATAGAGGACGATAGATAAATTCTAAATAAATGTACACTGGAATAAAATCAGATCTGCTTTCCAAGCAGGTCAAGTCCTGCAAGTCATTCTCATTGTGTTCTGTGCATTTCAAGACCATTTCAGCTTCTTTCCTAATCAGACGAAGTTATTGCTAAGATACTGTCTTGCCTTCAGGCAGACAAGTAACAGGTGGCGAAACTCTTGCTCACGCTCTTACTCCAGTCCCTGTAGCTTTCAGCCCATTCCCTGAAAGTTCCCCTGGGTTCTCTTTCCCTCCCTCTAGTCTCACTAAAACTCAAAAATATCTGGCACGGCTGACGAATTAGTACAGATTTTGACAAGTGACAGCACTATCAAAATATCAGTGATGAACAAATAGAACATTCATTTCATCTCATGTGAAAGCTGAGAGTTGGCCATCCAGTTCTGGAAGTCTGGCATGTAACATCAGGTGTGGTCTCTTTAGACTCCCCTTCTGATGTGTTCCTTCAATGACCCTGATTCTACAGAGGTCCAAAATGGCTGCTGGAACTCCAGCTATTATTTTCCATCCAGCGAAAAGGAGGTATGAAGAAGGAGATTACCCTTTTCTGAATGACATTTCCTAAAAATCCCCGTACTACTTCTGCTTACATCCTGCTGACATGAAATCACCCACATAGGCCTCCTTAGCTGCAAGAAACTTCCCCTAGTGAGGAAGAAGAGTAAGGCTGGTACTGAAGGGCAGCTAGTAGCATTGGTCTGTCCTGGTGGACTCAATCCTACATCCTGGAGAGGTAAGATACCAGGGCAGGGATAGTGTGTCAGCTAGGTCTCACTTGGGAGAAGCGGAGTACTCCATGTCACATGAAAGGAAAGGATGATATTGGAATTGGGGGGTGCAGGAATGTGCGAAGTGCTGGGAAAGAGAGCGTCAGGATGAATGTCTCTGAAGTTTGAAGGACAATTCCCGAAGACCTCAATTGCAGACTCACATTGAGTAGTTCTCAAGAGTCTCGAGAATGCTTTGCCAAAGTTCCCACTAAACATCTCAGTGTGTATGGCCGAGGGAGTGCTCCAAGAATCCCGGAAGGTCTCAGTGACCTCAGGCCTGACCATGTGACATGTTACAACCTCCCCAGTACAGTAAATGCCGATCCTCAAGTCCATCTTCCAGATCTCACTAGCATTCATTTCATCGGCGAACTCTGACCTAAACCAATATGTGAGGGAGATTCTGGGAAATGTGGCCTCTGGGGATAAAAATTAGGGTGAACTGACAATAAGCAATCAAGCCCATGTGGCCTGAGTATCATTTGTCCCCAAGTTTGCCTCTCTGGAGTCGACCAGAACCCCAGCAACAGGTTGGCACTTACGAAAGCTGGGCCACATTATTATGAATTCTAATGCTCGGCATTCGGCATCGCTTCCTTCTGTCAAGATGCAAAGATTACGGTCTAATATGAGATGCTTATGACATGCAGGCCCAGGTTCTGCCATTTAAATTTAGAAATTACAGAGACATTTGCCCCTGTTATTTGAATGACATTGGGTAGGGACTTTCACTTCTTTGAATCTCAATTCTATACTCTTTCATTAAAATGAAGTGAGTACTTAACTGCAGAATAAATGTAAGAATAAAGTAAAAGGGCATATGAGAAAGGTATGAGCCAATGTCTAATATACAGTAAACCTTTATTTAACACTCTAATCTTTGTCAACAAAAAAGTTCCACAGTTAGGATATCATGTTTCTCAGTCCAAAACCAGGAAGACTAAAACCAAATGACCTTCTTGTTCTAAGTAATGCCTTTATTAACAGAAATATTATTTTAACTTTTGGTATTAGGAAGAGGTTGGTTAACCTTGTATCACAGGTTTGGTTGTAATAATTCCTGCACTAGTTTGATGGCAAGAACATTTGAAAAGTAACTTTAAGTCCTAAATCCAACTGAGCTTTCTTCCTACTTTCTCTATTTTGATCATGTTTTACACTTTTCCTAAGATAATTCCAGGCCATTATTTTGTTACTTGAAAGGAGATTTAAATTTTGTGAAGTGGGGAAGGGAACAGGCAAGAATATGTGCTGGCAGGAATTTCCAGAAAGGCCTAGAACTTTGGGAGGGGAAAGATGTTAATAGAACAAGCTTTTCTGTGGTGAACCACTACACATGCTCAGAGGTGAAAGGGATGTTTCTCCAGGCGGGTGTTGTGTGCAATGGGTCTAAACAGGAAGGGACGAGGGTAAGCTGGGGGCCGACACACAGTCGGTAGTGACACCCAGCTTGAGGGGATTTGGGTGCTGTTAGGATTGTACATTTATATTGTTGAGGCAGTAGAATTTCTTTTGAAAATGCTATGGACCTGAGTCCTATGCAGACTTAATCTAGTCAATGGTATCCACGGATCTTAGGTGCTACCATGTACAGAAAGATTTCCTTTAGCTGTTCTAGTCTAAAAATGTTTCTTAAACTTTTGCCCAAAAATCTGGGAAGAAAAATCAGTCTTAGCTTCTATCTGATATTCACCATTTTGGACTTTGTAAAACAAAGTGATTTTCTGCGTGCAATTAAATGAGAGGAAAACAGGATTGTCCCCCAACCCTCTCTGGAGAGTTCCGGGTGGACCAAAGCTGAGCCTGCAGTTGCTATGGGCACTGCCAGCAAGGGTGCTTCAGGTTCGGGGCTCAGGTTGCCCCCACACATGACCCCTGCTGACCCCATATTTACAGTGTCACTCCTAGAGTTAAACTGACAGGTGTGGCTCTCCACTGCGAACTGGGTAATGAAAATATGTTTGCGACTTAATCATGGTTTATAACCTATTAAATTTAATGTCCCGTGCCTCATAAACCTGCTGGTGTTCTTTTGTTGGTGGTTGTTGCTGTTGGTCTGAGTGCGTATTTACCACACTATTTGTGCTGATTTCTCTAGCCAAGACGTACTATTGTAGTTACTACCCACTACCAGATTTCATTGTTTGCCTGTATTTAGATTTCGTAGGGGAGGGTTTCTTGCAAAGGAATTTGAGTCTCTCAACACAGTTGCATGGTCATCCAAATCTCAGAGACAGACAATGTTTATTCACCTGATGAGACCCATTAAACCACACTCAAAAAACGGTTTGCTATATGTACTTTCAGACTATCAGTTCTAGAGTGGAAACCTTAGACAATCAGAGGAAGGCCCGCCGAGATGCTGGCCCACTCCACCCTGCAGTGGGTCATGGTACAGCAAGCGTTCCAGGGCTCTAGCCATAAGGAAAATACCTAAAACCAGAGGTGAAATTTAACTCTTGGATCCACCTATTATTTCTTTCTTAAAGTTGTGACCCCCAAAGGGAAAAAAGATTTCATGATTCTGCCAGTTAGAAACTGATTTTAAGAAACATTAGCTCCCAAGGAAGTTTAGTACCAGGGGATTTGGCTTCACATAAAATAACTATTGCTTCAAGGAGACAAATTGCTTTTTTTAATGTTTTATTTTTATATACATCCCAAAATAGGATAAGGACATTTGGATTATGAAAAAGTTACCATCTTCCGATAACTCAAATTTGTATGACGATCATGAGATTTGTTTTCAGTTCTAACTTCCTTATGGATAGTTTTAGCACATGGCTCAAGCTTTCTTTTGTCTGACTCATCACTTTAAACGAGAATTACAGTACTACCCATGAATAATTTTGAAAATGCTTGAAGTGACATAAAAATAGAAAAAGCACCAGAAAACTCAGATCATGGCTTCCTTCAAGGAGACCCAAGTCTTCAGAGTGTTAGACTAACCCTGAACACAGCAAGATTCGGCCGTGATCCTGTTGCTAATTGGTCATACTCTCCAAGGACAGCTCATCTAAAATACACACAAAATGAACAAGAAACATCTTCTGGAGCTAAGATGAGGGAAATGCACACATCAGAGAAGTAGTGTGACTTTGAAATCAGAAAACCAGAGATGAAAATCCTGAGCCTGACGCTAATTGGATCTGCCCTTGACCACAATCCTTGACCTGTGCAGGCTGCTTGTGCCTCAGTAAACTTGTCCTTCAACTGAAGATCACAGTAGCTAATATTCAGGATTGTCTTAAATTTTAAATCATGAAACTTACCTCAGAGATTATCACATATCATAGATGCTTAGTGAATATTAATGATTATTGAAATTATTCCTATTTATGTTATTGGGCAACTCATGTACTCTACACCATCCTCTCTAGCCAATGAAATTTTGATTAAACAAAAATGTCTGTGTTGAGACTCATTTAGAGACAGAACACGACGGAAAGGCACATGAGGCCTTTGGCAGACAGATCTTGGCCCTGGTCTATCTGAGGCCGACAGTCTGGGAGGTGTAGGAGGAGGAAAAGGTGGAGCCCTGGGTGCATTTTCGCTTGACTTCTCAGCTGAGCAATAGGCGACTGTGGTGGTATCTGGTGTGTGTATGATGTGGCTTCTCCTCCTCAGTGATCGGGCTGAGGCTAGCAAATGACACTCAGATGTTTGCAATTTGGGGTCACATTTGAACCGGTGATTCAGGGGCCAAGTGTTCTATAGCTTACCAGTCCCATTAGTCAGCTCCTGAGTCACAACTTTATTTTCTTAAATAGAGGGAGCTGGCCTCAGGGGAGCCAGTTTAAATGGATAAAATATAGTGTTCCATGTGGCAAATTCTAGATTAGCTAACATGGTCGAGGAGTTTTCTGGTTGGTAAGTAATTGCGACAATTATTGATCTTCAAGAAAATAAGATAGAGTTGATATACCTATAACTAAAGGAGACTGGGCAAAAATCAGTTATTCATAGGTCCTTGGGGCCTCGCAGGACTTTACAGGACCAAAATGGTGACTATAAATTACCCTGTAGATGCATGGAAAGATCAGGGGGTGAAGTATCTAGTTGATGAGCTAACAGATTGAATTAATGCTCCCCTTAGGGAGCAAGAACATAAGGATTTGCAGGCCTAAACAAAACACCAAAAGGCTGGGCTCCCGAGATGAGCCAGTGTATCTTTCCCTCTGCTGTCAAGCGATTCCTATCACGTAACAAGCAGCAGGTAAGGTGCTTCTTAATGTTCCCTCATTTAACCTTTGAGACAACCATGAAAGTGGGTATTCTTATAGCCAGATTGGTGAGACTCAGACATTGGCAGTATTGAGCACACAGTAGGCACCTAATGAATGCCATCAAACATGCGGCAGAACCAAAGGAAGCGCTCCGTCCTCAGAACTCCCTCTTCCCCCAGTGACAAAGCATGCTGTCTCTGGCTGGCTGCTTCTGTTGAAGGCTGGTGGCTTGGAATTTATCAACGTGCTTCTCTCTTTCTTCTTTCCCAAGTATACGACTTTCTTCCTGACTGTTTAGCCCAGCAGATATGGGCCCAGAAAGTCCACCAGGCTCCTGACACAGGTCTGCGCTTCCTCAGCCTTTACAGGTAAGCATGAGTCAAAATGTGACACAAGGACACCTCTGTGATCCAGCTGTAAAAATACTTATTTTTTAAATGAATGCTTAGCATCTGTGGACTTGCTGGTGCAGATTTTGAAATCTCCTTCCCAGTGGGCACGCATCTCACTCCCAGCTCTCCGATCCATCCCCAGGAGGGTGCTTCTAAAGGGTCACAGAGACGTCCCCTTGGAAATGGTGAGCAACGTCATCCCCTGGACTTTGGCTCCTGACTGCAACTGAACGGTAGAGACATCCTGGGAAGGTGAAGGATGGTGCTGTGCTGGGGCATCTTCTCCCCTAGCTGGGTTTGGAGCGGCCCACAGGCGGGTCCACGTCTCCAGAGCACCTGAGGAATGGTGATGTGCAGCTCCAGCTTGAAATTCCTTCTGGAGTGACAGAGTTGAGCATCCCGCTCCAGATGTAGGAGGATCCCAGGTCATCCACTGATTGTCTTTCCTGGCCAAAGTCCACCTCTTCTCTTGGGATGGCCACTTCAGACTGGCCCTCTGCCTGTTTAAACAGCGCTGCCGCTGAGGCAGAGCCCTTGGAGGGCCTGAGTTGCACTTTCCCCATTCGCACAGAGGCTCAGCTAGCAGCATCCAAATGGCTGATGCTACCTTTATCACTGGCGGTCTCTGCAGAGAGGAAAACGAGCAGTTACAGGAGAAGGAAGTCTCAAAGAAGATGTTTTCATTGCTACAGAGACTAGAAACTTCTCAGCTAGCCGCTTAACTATAAGGGTAGTTCTTCCCTCTCGAGTCTGTATCTGCAGAGGACACAACTAGAAGACAACTGTAGACCACCGAGGGGTCTTGTGGGAGAATATTCATACCACAAACTGCAGTAGCGAGAACTCTTAGACATGAAGCTCTGAGCTTGGGGCTGGAAATGAAACAAGAAGTAAAACGCATAACTTTCTGCCTTCGGGAAACCTGTGTTCGTTAGTTTGTATTTTTCAATTTTATTAACCACTTTTAAAGTATTGAGTCAACACTCTCCACTTCAATCATTTTTACATATTTGTATGGGAGCAGGAGATAGCACACACTTGGTCCTGATTAGATCCAAAGTAGTCATCTTATTTAAAAATGTTCATCAAAATGCGGATACTATGATATGTTCTGGTGAACGGAAGTATATATGGAAGTAAGAGTTCATGAAGTCAATGAGTGCTGCTACCAAGTAGTGCGTTACTCGACCACGTGCTCCTGGAAATTCTGGAAGCTGATTATTTGGTTCAGCCTTAAAAAGAACACGGTTCACAAACAACTGATGTGTCTACTGAGGTCACTTAACATTTTTATTTTATATGATAGGTAAAGAATTCTAGGTGAAAATAATTGAAGCATATAGCAATTAACAGGAGCCAATGCACATAAAGTATTGTCATAAATTTTGCTTTCCAGTGGAAAGTAGTCTGGGATAATTTTGTGAGTTACTCATGAAAATGGAGCGTAGAGGTCTGTGGCTTATTAAACCCTCATGATCACTTCAGCTATTTTGGGACAACCCCCCCAAATTTCAACCCACCCAAACTTCAACTGTTTTGTGAAAATGACCCAAATTTAGAGAGCCAGAGAACCTGTAAGGGGACACTGGTCCACCCTGCACTAGTCCTGTCAGTGCAGTAGGGGCTGAACTGACCTGAAACTGGCCCAGAGCCAGGGGTGGGGCCCGGTGACAGGGTTTGCAAGACGCCACATGTATAGGAAACACGGTAATAAAAGTATATAAACGTTTAATCTTCAACTTTTCCTTTAATAAAGGTGATAAAGCAACTATGGAAGTGATATAAAATGTATTTTTAACAGTGTCCAGAGAGAAATAAATTTTAAATTCCAGTCAGACTTTTTAAAAGGTATTTTGAAACTTACAACAAATAAGAGTGATTTTGACAACAATGGCCATCATTCATCTATCTTCCGAACACATGGCCCGTTGCTAAGGCAGCTCATGCGTCATGTGCAATGATTCTGCCCGTGCCCACGTTTGCAGCCTCCATTTCTGTTTGTACAGATTTCTGAGATTCATAATAATAATCAGGTATCCTTACCGCTTGGTATTACTTAATTTTATTTAATAGGTTTTTTTGTAATAGAGTACACAAGATGATGAAAGAATGAAGACGGAATTTGAAAGATATTTTATTTAACTAACGTTAGTGTTGTAATAAGATTTATTTATCACTAGGATAGTAATAGTTAATAACCACTGGGGGCTCAGAGTTTATTCTCGATGATGAGGTCGATAGGGAAGAATCTGCTTGCACACTGGAGAAGTGCAGTTGGGCAAGTCGCTGTTTGCAGAAAGAAGAGAGGCAGATTTCTATTCTGAGACACCTGTGAGTAATCGTCACATATTTGCATACCACCGTCCTGGGTGGCGAGCACAATTCAGATGTGTAGCAGGCACTCAGTCCCCATGCAAGTGGAATTGTTCAGAGTGGTCTGGACGGAGATGCCGCTTGGTGTGCGCTTAGCCGTGCAGATTCCACACGGATCCCAGAGAAGCAGTCGGCACGAAGACCTGGCCCTAGAATCATTTGCCCTGGTGTTTCACGGCCAGCTCCTGGAGCTCCAGAGACAAACAGGACAGCAGCAACCCAGGTCACTCTGGCCCAGGCTCTGAGGGCCATGGCCAGGTGAACACAAAGTCTCACTTACAGCCTGCCTGGTTTTGTCCCATCAGCTACAGTAACGGCTAGGAAAACCAGTGACAGAAAGAACTCAGCACTGTCGTTCTGTCAGCTCTCTGCAGTAAGAACAGGTGGAAATCAAGTGTTTTATCGAGGCTCAACTCATAGATCATTTACATTCTGTTGTTATAACACCGACAAGAACCTGAAACCCAGAAGAGAACAGTTAGGTTTGATGTGAGCTGAAGTGAGAGCTGTTTCTTTTCCCTGTCATCGCGATCCCCTTCTCCTAAATGGTTTGCTAATCACCAGACAATGCGTTTCGTGTTGTTCTCTTTCATCCAATTCTCAAAGTATGGCCTCTTGTTGTTTATTTTTGGTTATTAATGTACACAAAATTGCATGTCCAGCAGAACAAATACTAGGTATTTTTTTTAACAAGGCCCTAAAATTGTAAGTTAAAAAAAAAAACCCTGAAAATCTAAAGGCGCGCTCGGAACACTGTTCTAACCTTGTTTCCACTGGGAAATGTAGGACGGCGTGAGACAAATTCTTCTGACTCGGCAAATACTTGGTCTGTCGCATCATTTCCAGAGCTGTGGCAAAAAATAAGATATTTCCGTTGAAAGTAATAGTTTGTGTTGGAGAATAAGAAGTGTGTACAAATTTAGTAAAATCGGCTCAAAAGAGCTATGGATTGAATGGATCAAAACTTTAAGCATTTTGTAAAATTAGTCTAATTCAGAAAATGGGAAGGAAGTGGAAAACGCACGCCATCAGGTGAGAGGAAAGTCAAGCCACCAGGATCAAGCCCTGGTCACCAGCCCTTCCAAAGCTCCTTTGTTGCCCTAATTATCTCTGTGATCAGTTGGGCGTGTCTCTTTGTTCCTGTGTTTGTTTAAGCACAGGTTTAAATCACTTCCTGAAGCCAGTCGTTGAGAGAGCCCCTAACACCCCCCAAGGGAAACTTGCTTTGTGAAACGGGCGCTTTAGCCCTGATTAGCCATCAGGTGAGCAAAGCTACCTTTGAGCTCAGAAGTGCTGCGTCTCAGTGTTTCGACCATGCTCAGTGTCTGGAGACTGAGACCAGCGTATCATCAGATACTTTCCTGAATTTTGATATCAACACTGGAATTTTGGGGCCATTTGCCAAAAGACCTACATCCTGAGAGTGCAGCCCCATTCTGAACAGTTAAGTCCACTTTAATGGGTGGCATCGAGACTCTAAGGGGACAGAGGGCTTATAGAGTGCAGGAGACCAGATCCTAACGACTTTTGGAGGAAGTGAATAAAAACCACTGCGCAACATAGCTGGGGATAGCAAAGTGTCTATGAGTTAGTTAGCAGCTCACATTACAGACGCCTACCGGGATGCTGACTCTGTAGCTCAGCAAGCCCTACCCCGAGTTCATTTAAATCCCCATAAATTTATGATCAGAGAACAGAATACATTCGGCCACTCATCCACTCATCCACCCATCCATCCATCTGTCGCCATACTTGGGAAGCCTGTAGTGTGTCAGGCATTCTGCCCGGGACAGGGATTCAGAGGGAATGAGAGGAAGAGCCTCACAGTCAAGGCACAGACAGTCCTGGGTGGCAACTGGCAGCACATGTGAGGTCTACCTATTATGATGAAAAACAGGGCCATGGGGCAACAGGTGGGTTTGTGCAATGAATTAAGAGCTGCAGCAAGGAGGAAGCCTGTGCTCCACCCAGCAGGCTTCCTCATGGCATTTAGTCACCTTCCTCTGCTTCTGTCTACACAGCTCCCTCCTCCGCCCCAGCGGTTTTTGGAAAGCGCGGGAGCCCTGCCCTTCTGGGTCTGTAGCCAGGCCTTCCAGGCCGACTTTTCCATCTCTTTAAACAGTATTCTATTTTACTTGGGAAGCAAAGACACTAATGGAGTTCAAAGAAGTGACGTGAAAAGCTTTTAGGGAGTGACATTTCAAAAATGTATTGGTGACAGTAACTCTTACCTACTTTACCTTGATGAAACCTAACCAAAGCCTGAGTACAAACACGCACACCCACATGGCAACATTCCTTAACGCTCAGTGACTACAGAGTCGGTGGAGGCCTTAAAGGGAGAGGAAACTTGGCCTGTATCCCTGACCAACAGGCCTGGGCACAGCACCTGTGAAGCCAACAGTGCCAGGGAGATTGGCCGTAATAAATGCCACATAATGGCGTACTACTCTGCCATAAAGAGGGATAAACTTGAGTCATTTGTAGGAGTACAGGGGCATCCTCAGACCGTAATGTTAAGTGAAATAAGTCAGATCCACAAACTTAAATATTGCATAGTTTCTCTTATATGAGAAACCCAAAGTACAAACAATTAAAAGACAAAATAAATGTTAGACAATAGAAAACAGGGAGATAGCTCTTTCGCAATGGGAAGGGAACCAAGAGACGAAGAGAGGGAGGGAGGGAGAAGGGAGAGGAGAGAGGAGAAGGGGCTGGAAAAAGAATTAGGACGTGTTATGCGTTTGTAGCAACTCGCCATGCCAACTCACCGTGATGAATGGACTCTTTGTGTACTGAAAATGTGTGTCAATAAAGATAAGAAAGAAAAAAGTAAATTTTTAAAAATGCTTGACCTTCAGCGTGACAGAGCTGTAGGTGAGTTCTCATCAACTCTCAGAAATTTTTGCACAGGACAGGAATCTACTTCCCAAGCGTGCTCCACCAGTGAGTTTGTGCTCGCCACACTTCCAGCCTTGAGGGCTGCCCTGAGGGATGAGAGGAGAGAAACAGCCAAGGGCAGCCTCCAAGAGGTGACCTGATGCTCTGTGACTTGTCACTGGGCAAAGAACTTTCAAATTCTTTTAAATTTATTAGGAAGATATAGACTACTAAATATAAAATAGTTCTTCGTATATAATCAGAAGTCTTTTGATATTCATATTACTACTTGGCGAAGAGGTGGTAGGTCTAAGAAAGAGATTCCTTTGTTTTACTACAATTCACTTGCTAAAGTACAAAAAACAAGTCCCTGTACTTTATTCAGATGGAGAAAAAAGTAAAAGAAGATAAGATATACTTAGAATTCCCCTTTTCATAAGGTATTGTTGGGTATCCCCACTGAATAGATCAGTTTTTACTTTACAAATCCTAAACATTGTATTAGGTGTATTACATGTTCTTTTTTTTTTTTTTTTTTTTTTTTTTTTTTTTTTTTTTTTTTTTTTTTTTTTTTTGGTGCTGGGAATCAAACTCAGGGCCTCACGCTTGCTACATAGCACTATACCACTTGAACTAAGTCCCCAACCCGCATTACATATTCTTAATAGAAGTAAATTCCATTTTTATATAAGATTATCTCTGAAGCAGCCTACACAATATACAACATTCCTACACAGTATAAAACATAATTAATGACTCATATGCCATGAACATGAAATAAAGTGAAATCATATAATTTAAAACAGTGGTAAGTGCCCCAATTTTGGATTCTGAAGCCCACCCTCTCTTATAAAAAGAGTGCCAATTTTCACAAGTGGAAGCTTAAAATTATCAGAACAAAATTAATTTTAATTTACTTCAATTAAAAATCTACATATTTGAATATATACATATGTATCTTTCCAAGATCATTTTTAGGAAGAGAGAGAAAGGAAGGAGAAGGGAAGGGAAGAAAGAGAAAGGAAGAAAATAACTTTTCCTAACCAACCGGCATGAGTACTTTTCAGTCCTCAGCCCATCCTGGAGGGGCAATTCCATTATCCCCGCTGGGGTAGAGGGAGATCGAGTCACAGAGAATCAGAGTAACTTGCTCAGGATTCAAAAGTTAGTGGCAGGATGAAGACACGTTCTCCAGAGAGTCTCCCAAACTCTTCTGTCTTATCTGTCTGTCTCTAAATGCTGATGGAGCACTGCAATACAAAAAGAAAGGTTTCTGGTTTTGTCTGTATGTTTCTTTGTTTGGTGGGGGACATACGGTTAGCAGGGTGGGAATACTTCGGTTCGGTATTTGGGCCTAAATTAATCTGTTCCCGTTCTTACCTAGCAAATGCTGCTCAGAAATCTAAGGAAGAGAATGTCACATCTTTCTTGTCATTTCTCTTCGAATGATTAGAGTAAGAGTTCCACCTTGTCTCACTGATTTAATATTAGGTACTAATTTAAACTGCTTAATGTCAACATAAGGACTCTAAGTTTTCAAATTACATGTAATCTGAATAACTAGTGTCAGAAAAGCTGTATCTTACTACAAAATACAGTTTTTCCTTTTCTTAAAATGTGATTTCCACAATGGTTTTCATTGGCTTAGTGGGAAGACTGCCATCTACTGAGGCAACAATACCTTTCCACGTACCACCTGAATGAGGCTTTAACTCAGTGCCCTGTGGAAGTTAAAGCCAGCCATGCAGACACACACATGAGGGTTATTTTACTTTCTTTTGTACACATTACCCATGACTTGCTTTTAGACTGCAGACCTAAAAAAAACTCTTTAAATTTTCAGATGTTTGACCAAAAAATCAAATTTGTATAAGATCAGATTTACTCACTGCAAAGAAATTCTAAATATTAGCCTAAGTCTTATTCGCTGCTTCTGGTGTCTCCCAGACAACCCGAAGCCCATTTTCCCTTTGCACTCTCCCCATCGCCCTCCTTACCTTTCTCTCAGAAACCCAGGATGTGGAAAGTAGAATTTTTCAAGTGATTTTTGCATCTTTTATATTTATTTCAAAGGGGATCATTCAGGGCAGCCTTTGTCTTCCATACACAGGATTACCCAGCCCAAAGAAAATTGTTTATTTTTCAATTTAATTCTGCTAGGTAATAGCGTCTCTTACCCCTGGGCACTCTCATTAAACCTGCACGCTTCCTTCTCACCCAGAGGATCCTGTCTCTCCCGTCCTTTCCTCCCTTGTTCAGTGGTGGCCTCAACCTGGGATCAGCATGAAAATATATTTGCTCCATCTACTGAGTGTTTTGTTTGTTTGCTTGTTTTCGGTTTCTCGGTCATTTCACTCTGTAGGGACAAGAATGTGTGTCCTGGTTTGCCTCGTTCAGAAGAGCTGCCAAATAAGGCTTTAATTTTTTCTTTTTTAACATAGCCCTGGATCCCACAAAGGAGAAAAGTGGGTTCTGTCTAGGACATTTTTCCTTCTATTTTGTTCTACAGGTATTATCTTTCTTTCTTGATATCACTAAAAAAAAAATGCCATAAAGTAAAACAACAACAACAACAACAAAAAAAAAAACTATCAGGGGACATAAAACACCATTGGTTTTCCTAAGTCTTTTAACACAAGATTCATAGTAGTCATAATCAGACACAATCTTAATGCTTAAAAAGTATCATAAAAAGAAAAGACTAGAAGCCCCCACAAAAATATTATTTCTACATTCTAACTAGTTCTAATATATAATACCTAGTATTATTGTTCATAATGGATACATAGCATTTAGATAATGACATTGATTATTCATTTATCATCTTCACAAATACTCCATAAATAAGGCAATAAAGTTGATGTTAAAATATTCACTCTTGTAAAACATTTTGTGGCTGCAAAATAATTTTAGTAAAACCTCTATTCCTATGACTTTAGTTACAAAGGTTACTTATTCCACAGCTCGTAGGCATCGCCAAACTTTCATGTGCATCTTCAGAGTGGGAGGGAGAAGTAATGCATTCATACTCACAGACTTATTGGAAGCCAAGATTTAAAAACTGATAAGATACAAATTATTCCAAAGTAAAGCTATTTTCATGGGGAGAGATGAGATATTTCCCATGGGGAAAAACTAGAAAATATAAATTCGATATGGTTAAAGGCACATTAAAGTTGAACTTTTAAATGTGATTTGGCCAAACACATATGTTGCCTAATCTCATTAAGTATTTAAACATCACCAGTATCACTGATATACACAAGTTTACCCCCAAACAGGGGACAACACAGGACAACACAGAATCCAGAGCAAAAGTCTATAAATATTTTCAGTTAAAATATCTGATCTTTAGCTCTCAGTGGTGTTATTCTGTCTTCTGTACGATGTGAGACTTGGGAATTAGCCCCTAGGGTCACGTCCGGGCCTTCGACATGTGATTCTGCAGCACGTCTTCCAACCCCCACGATGGTCCCCATCCTGCTTCTAGTCCTCAGGGCACAGACCCAGGATTCCAAACCAAGTACTCACCACACCGGGCATCTCAGCGCTCCAGGCCCCATCCTCTGAGAAGCACAGCTGGTTAGTATCTAGGAACATAATTTTTATCTGTGAAAAATGATTAAGGTGCCACAAAATGAAAGGGGAAAAAAAAGAAGTGTGCATGTACTAATGTGTGATCAGAAAAGAAATTTCCCTCTTTGAAACAATGTTTCTCAATACCTTGAGCCGTTACCCAACACTGGATTGTTGTTTGGGCTCTTTCTGGGGCTTTCTTTTCTTTGTTCTTTTCCTCATGCCTTTGTTCTCTATTTACTGCCCTTTTATAGCATAAGAGTTGTGTACAGTCATCTCAGCTACTCTACTGTACACTGACTTTTACTACCAAGAATCTTTCCCTTACTTGTGGCAGCTTTGACTTCCTGCCCATTAAGCTGACCCGGTTCTGGGGACTTGTGGTGTGGGGGTGACTGACAGACCCCAAATGTGGGAGGCATGAGCATGCGGTGTTCCTGTGACTTCAGGATAAGGCCAGAGATGAGAAAACTCACATGTTTAGACTCGACTCTGCCAGCTAAACGATTTGTTAAAATACAGTTTGAAAGTTTATGCAAATGTTCTCTTCCTGTCTTCATTGTAAACAGCTGTAAATGTTCTGCTAGTGAACCTTAATATAAGGATTGTATTGATTTATCCTACTAAATCTACTAAGCTGAATGCCTCCTAAATCGCACCTGGAGACCAAGGTTACGATCAAGAATGACTTGTGGGGGGGGAGGTCATAGTTGATTTCAATTATTCCATTTAAAATTCTGTAAATATAACTCAGGGGCATTGCTTTTCCAGTGGGATTTGTGCTGTAACAATAGGTTATTCAATCTTGATTAAATCTAGTCCTGGTAACCACATTAACTAAGAAGATATTTAAACAAATTGTCTCGGGCTTAACAAGGCTTCATAGTAATGCTAGGCCTCAAATAAAATGAAAACATGCCCCTTGTGTTTCTTTGACCTGTGACTAGGGAGAGAGTTGGATGGAAATATTAATGACTGAATCTTTCTGAACCTACTTCTCTAGCACAGTTTGAAGGAGAAATTAAAATGTTCATCGTCTAAGTAGCAAACAAAAATAGGAACTTTTAAATTATGAATCGGGTTGACAGCTGTTGGGCAAACTGTTTGCTTAGCCTTATTTTAACATTTCCTTCCCTCCCTGTTTTCTGTCTCTTGCACACATGTGGGAATGTGGGAGGGCACCGCAGAAGCAATTACAAAGCCAGGGTCCAGTTAAGCACCCTGCATTTTCCATTTTTAGCCTCCACTGCAACAGAAGGATGTCCCAGGAGTGGCCTGTGTGAACTCCACAGGAAGAAATGTCCTGATTTAAAATACCAATAAAGCCAAAATTGCGACAAAACAAAAGAGAGACTTTGAACAGGCCAATGGATACAAACAAACAAACTAAACTATAAAGAGTTCGTTTGAAACGAGTCATTGCAGGGGCTAAAATATTTACACTTGAAGGATAATGTATCCCTCAATTAAAGAGGAATATTTTAGAAGCAAGAGTTAAAAGTTCTAACGGGAGCTGATTCAAACGAACAAGATATAGAAATTATGAGGGCCCACGAGCTCTGGGTTTCTCACTTGGTCTGGTATTGCCTGGCTGCAGGGCCCAGGCCCTGGCTCCATGTGTGAAATGAGCCAGGGTATGCATGTTTACCGGGGAGTCTTTCCGGAGGACGGAATGCACCGCTGCATGTATGTGCTCATCACAGTGGTTGGCCTATTGTGAGCATAAAGTAAACATTACTAGTATCTATTTTCCGCAATGAGATTATTGAAAGACTATGATTACTGCCGATACATGGCAGCATCGAAGGAATATTTAATTGACCCCGACCATGAAACCGTAGTGGTAATTTTTTGATGAGATAGGATGCAAAGTGATTTGCCACATAGCAAATGTAGGGAAAATCCACGGAGAAGACATCACTCACTCCCTGCTTTCAGGCTGGACCAGCCGCCGTTCTGGTGAGCTCACTGGCTGGGGGAACATCCCTGTTAGGCACAATTCCAATTCATCTGTTCTCAAAGACCTCAAGAAGGGCTCCTGTGATTACAAATTAGACTCGAAGTGGTAAATCACTGCAATGCCTCAAAGTAAGGTAAAAAACAGGCATTCTCCAATCATTCCAGGCTTGTCTTCCACAAAACTCCTCTACCAAGTGTCCATTAAATCTTTTAAAAAGGTGAGATGATCAAGGCACTCATCTGCTTCAAAGTGTTCAAATCAACCCCAGTCTTACCAGCCCCAGTGCAGAAGCACACTACCAAGTCTCCCGGAGTTGTCCTCATGGTTCTGCCTCCTGTGGCCCTCTCCCTGCCCACCCCATAGTGCTGACCTGGTCCCTCATGCCTTGCTGTCCTCTCTGCTTCCACCTCAACTTACCTCCAGCTCTCGAACAGGCTAATCTCCTTGGGTATTTTAAGACCCAGCCCAACCACAGCCTTCCTGGGGGAAGAATTTTCTCTGCTCACTCCCAGCCCACTCCAGTTGTCGGGGCACCTCGGCGTGCATCCCTGTCTCTCTGTGAAGCTTCTGGACAGTCCTCTGTTTACATATTGTTTACCCCACTTCTTGCCATCAGATCGGGAGTCTTTGGGGTCCAAAGTGAATAGTGTCGTATTCGTCACTTACAATATAATCTCAAGACATACTGCTTGGAAAAATAAATGAACCATTCCAGCTAAGCTCTTCTAAATCTGTCTTTGGACCCCAAATTGAATGTTCAAGTTTTCTGATTTTATTCTATTGAATTGATACCAGCATGTTCCCTAAAGTGGAGACTTCTCAGCTGTGTGGCCTACAAGCATAAAATGCGAATAAGGTAAAGAAGGTCATGGTACCTGCAAGGTGTTCCAAAAGACTTATTTAATGCTAGATTCAAGGAAAACCCCTAACAGGAACTTCACACACTGCATTTGAAGAGTAACATCTACTTGTTCCTATCCTAACATTAGGAGTCTGAGTTTGCCTTTTCATAAAAACAGCATGTGGTATTCATCAAGACCAGTTGATGTTTTATTCATCATAAAGTGCATCACTGACATTTGATGAATGTTAAATAATGATAACGATGAGGCTGGTTGTAGACACAAGTTTTAGATACAATTTTGTACTGAATGGAAAAGTTAGCCTGTGATGCCCACACATTCCTGTGTAGTGTGCCCTCACTCTTCATGGCTCAAGGACAACAGTGCATGATTGAGGGGCAGTTGTCCAGCAAAATCACAAGGTCTTCTGGCTTCCCTAAATTTCCTTCCAAACATGTGCAGTCACCAACATAACACACTCAGCTGGTACGTCATGATACTATAGAGTTCCTAATTTCCAAGTTACATTTTAAAACTATTTATTGTAGTTGGGCTATTACTTGCATCTTTAGTGTTGGTGTTATGAGCAGGTGTATTCCCTTATTCCTCATCTTTAAAGAAAAATACAATGCCTTTAAATATAAATACAGGGCCGTCTAAGCTAAAGGAGCAAAGGGGTTGATTCTAAGAAAAGATAAGCCGAGATAGCCTTTATTCTGTTGAGAGGGCGACTCAATACCTAACAAGAATGGTTTATTGCCACTGACCTGATTCTTCTATGCTGTAATTTTGTCTGCTGTACAATACCTCTCTTCATGTAGCAGAAGAAATGTGTTCAGTCCATAGGAATATAAAACTATGTCCAATTGTGTTCTATAATGAGAAAATGACCATAAATATGAAGTCAGTCAAGGCATCAAATTATTACTTCCTTTCCTTTGAAGTAGAGTGATATTTCAATTGTCCAATTGAAAATACAGTAGCTTATCTGTTCAGAATAAATTTGTAACCTATCGGAAAGCCATTCATTGCCTGGGAAATCTATTTTCCCCCAATTATGCCACTCAATGTGTTTAATCATTAACCTGAAAAAAAAAAGAAATTCTGTTAAAGAAAAAAAGAATCCTCAGTCTTCATTGCTATTGCTAAATTATCTGTCAATTAGTGTGATGGGAAGAGTTGAATAGCAAGGAAAACCAAATTGTTTTCTTCTTTTTTCCCCAAAAAGGAGAGGCTCCTGTGCAAACTGATGTCAAATGCAGATGTTTAATTTAAACTCATAAAAATGTTCCCCCACCACCAATAAAATTTAGAATTTAGAGACTCAACTCTTACTTTTTATATAACTCTTGGATTTCTTAATTATGTTTCTTTCCATGCAGGATAAAAAATTTTTAAGGTCTCCATAATGCACTTTATTGAGTTTCTTGGGATTCATATATAAATGAAAACAATAAATTCAAAGTCCAGATAAATAAATCAGACATATGTATGAATTTTGTCTGTGGATTACACATACTTTCAAATCAGAAAAAAATAGTATTGGCTCCATTAGTGTATTTTTTAAACTCATAATTACTAGTATGTGCTGTTGGTAATGAAAACAGAAGTCAGCTCTCAAGCCTACCTTGACCTAGGTGATAGCTTGTGAATATTAAGGAAACAGTAATAAATCATTTGACAAAGATGACGATAAGCTTCTTCAGTTTAGATCCTGGAGTATTTGGGTCAGTGCTTGGTCATGTTCTGTCCAGGCGCACACCTGATTAATGAGCAGAGTTTACGCATGACTCTGGTGTGCTGTTCACGAGCGCCTTAGACACGCAGAAAATTTCGAGGAGGGTACATTTCTTTCATCACTGTGGGCCTGAAGAAAGGTGCACATAAACACACCTGTGGACACGGCCTGCAGTGTCAGAGCACGAGGAAAGGAAAATGCCCTAGACACACCTGTTCCCTGGAGTCCGGGGTGGTGGGGAGGTCAGAAATCTCCACAGGTGGGAGAGGAAAATTGTAAAACACACTTGGGAGTAAAAACTCAAGGCTCACTGCTGTGGCCTTTTAATGACTGCGTTCCTACAGACTACCTCCTCCCGGCCTTTTTGTATAAACAGGGAAACAAATGGCAACTTCTGCTTGTCCTCTAGGCAGCTGCTGAGAGCTCGTAGCCAGCTCTCTGTAGAGACCGTCCCTGTTTCCGGGTCTTGGGGCTTCCTTTCAAAGCTAGGCTTAAAGAAAAATTCCTAGGCGACCGACAGACCCCACAAACGTCTGACGGTAGAGAAACACTCCTCTTCACATGCCTCCTTCCCATTGTTCCTCCCGTCTTCCTTCCCTCCGGATGGTTGCTTATTACATATTTTTGTATATCTATATGTGGGAAAGATAGGCCTGAAAGCATTCTGCGGAACAATCCTCAGATACTGCAAAAGCCACAAGAAGAGAGAGTTTAGAAGAAAAGCACAAAGCTCGAGCTAAATTTTCATATTTTGCATACAGTAACTCAAGTGCCTCAGGTGATCTGGGAAGGAGGAAGAACAGGTGAAAATGCAGAGAAATTGTGGCCTTTTTGGGAGATGGAACGATCGCTTAGTATGTTGTTAAGGGAAAAGTGGAGGATTCTCAGTGTATGTCCAAAGGGGACAATGACAACATGTTTCACAACCAGGTCCTTGCGTTTGCTTAGCAGGATTTACTGAGTTATGGAGCAACACGGTGTAGCACTAGTTTAATAGCTCCAATGCACATTTGAGAGCCCGATTCTGAGCCCGCAGAAAGAGGGCGTCCGGTGTGGTTGGCGTCCCTGCCTTCCAAGCTGCTGCCTCTTCTGAACCTTATTTGGAGATGAGGGTGAGTGAGGATGTGCAGAAGGGGGGGGGTGGATATAAATGTGTTTTTCTAAGCAATTTCCCTTTAATTAAAAATGTGTTTTGGATTTATATTTATTTACACTTGAATTATCAAAATGTTCCCTTGGAGGAATTTTTTCCCTTTGAGGCATCTTAACTCACCCTCCCGGAAGCCACATTTTGCCATAAGTAGAAAAACTCCACACCAAGAAGCCGGAGTTCTGTTCCACACTCTAACCCTACAATTTCGTGTGGGTTTGAAACTTGGCAAAATGTGCAATCCCATCCCTAATCACGATCCATAATAGTACAGTGTGTGACAGTGGGGACAGAAGAAGGACTGTCCCGAAATATACCAATGCATCCCCCCCGAGTCCGTTGTCTGCAGTTTACTCTTCCCTTTGCCAGCGGGTCCCAGAGAGGACTTTTGCTTCCAGTCCGAACCTTCCCTGTCCCCAGCATACTGGATAAACACAGATTTTTGGAGGCTGCATACAGCGCATCTCATATTTTAGAGTTACTGATCCAATTCCTGCGGTTCGGTCCACTGCCCGCTGGCCAGTTGTCCCGCGCGGGCTTCGCTGGAACCGGGTCCGCACCTAAATTCACCGGGCCAGGAGCCCACGGGCTCGCTCCAGGCCTCGCAGTGGGGCAGGCCTTCTCCGGCCTTCTCAGGGCCGCGGGGGGAGCCGGGCCACCGAAGCAACCAGAGCACGCAGAGCGCCCTAAAGGGGCTGCTGCTGCAGGGAGCCGGTGGACTGGCCTCAGACTTCCCGCAGCGCGCCTCCACCGTCCCCTGCGCCGCTTGGAGGGCGGCCACTCGCCCGTGCCTGCCATCGAGTTACAGGGGAAAGAGCAGCTTCCATGATAATTCTTATTTCATAAAGTGTCGTGTTATTTATAGAAAAATGAGACAGTCAAGTGTGCTTTCTTTTAAATCTGGCCTTTACTGCACCCTATAATTTATGGTAATATAATAAGTGATTTGGAAATAAAGATTTGAGACAACGTTTCAGCATTAGTGTTTTTAAGACAAAACAAACATTCAAAATAAAACTTAAACCACCAAAGTGAACTCTATCATTAAATGCCCACTTTTTGCTAAATTTGTAGTGATGGCAGCGCACAATCAAACTCTTCGATTGTGACCTCTGACAAAGTAAAAATAATTGTATTATTTTCTGTGGGATCAGGGCACTACGGCTCATTATTTTTTTTCTCTCCCAGAAGTCCAAGTAGATTTGCATCAGCTGCTATTAAATGGGATTAATGAACTTAGAGGAATTTAAATAACAGTGTGAGATTTCAGAGATGAACAAACGGCCTATAATATTTCAGCCTCCTGATTCTGAGTTATTTCAGCTTTGTCTCATCAAGGCCCATTGACTCTTATTCCATTGTACGTATATAAATCAGTCTGAACTTTTTAGCTTGCATGAAATAAATTCAGTTCGAAAGCTTCTTTCCTGCCCATGGTATCCAATCTACTAACACAGTACTGTGCCAAAAGTAAATGTGAGAAATACTGTAAATAATAAATGCCAGACGGTTCAACTGAGACCATTAATGCTGTGAAACAACTCTCTCACCTTCATTCATCATTATTATTATTATTATTTTTTTTGTCATTTAAAATGAGAACACTGCACTTCCCAAGGCCCACGCTGTAGGGTAAACTGATAGGAGAAGAAATTCCTAAAGTTAGGGACATAAAAGCAGACTGCTCCCCCGAATTCTCTACACCCCACCTTCTTGTCTAGGTGGGTCCCTCTGCAGTGTTTGTATAGCATCCTGGGCTGATTTTACCTTTGCACTCCAATTCATTTGTCTCGTCAGCCTTTGGCATAATTAGCAGAAACTCATGAAAGAGTCCACCAGGAAATCTGTTGTCACACAAAAGCTTTGAAGATGATTTGTAGGTAACTTGTGCTACAAAGGATGAGGAATGTTGTCCAGAGACAATATGCCTCAAGTCACCTTCTTGTCCCTTATGTCACAAGTAATCAGATTGCATGCAGAGAGTCAAACGTGGTCCCCTAAGACCCTGTGATTGGCAAGTATGCCACGCAGGCACTGCCTGGGCACCGACCAGAAACGCAACATCTTGTTCCACCAGAATCTGCATCTTAACACATCCCCGGCGGTCTGTATGCACATGAAAACTTGAGATGCATGTACTAAAGCATTTGTTCCCAACATGCAGGCTACAGACCACCTTCCCAGCACCACCTGGGTTGCTTCTTAAATATTCTTGTTTTGCTCACCATCTGGGTCCCATTTAGAGCTCCATAATCAGAATTTCTAAGGGTGATGCCCAAGAATTTGCATTTTAAACAAGTGCTATAGGTCCTTGATGCTCTGAATGTGGTCCAAAGACAGGATCAGAATTACTAGGGAGCTTGTTAGAAATCCAGATTCTCAGGCCCCACCTCTGAGGGTCTGTAGCTTACCCAGAACTCCAGGTTAGGATTCCTGGGCACGTTAAATTTTGAAAATCATTGCTCCATGTGATTGTGGCATGTATTAAGTTTAAAAAATAAATTTCTTTATTAGAACAATAATATTGTTCTACTCATGGAAGAAAAAAAGTGTTATGCTTCGTCTACTGTAGCTTCAAATGAAAAAAAAAAAAAAAAAGCAAAAATCTGGGCCAACCTCCAGAGTCACTCATAACATCTGTAGAGTGACACAAGCCCACGACTGAGGTCCATATACCATAGTAATAAGTATGTAAAATGTTTAAATCAAGCTAAATAACTCTAAAATAGTCTCGGCCTTACTCCCTGGAAGAATTCCCTTGCAAGGCTAGGCTTTAGGGTCGTCAGGCTCCCTGGATTTCTGTGCCGGCAGTAGCAGAGCAGAGATAACACAACCCCAATCCCTGGTGGCAACTTATTCCTTTCTCTGTCCATCCCAGCCCTGTCCTACACGTGACAGCCCTGTCTCATCTGTTGACACCCAGTCCACACTCTGCCAACACTTGGGCTTAGGAAGAGATTTGGACTAGACACCATGATCTCCATCCAGACAGACCCAGGAAGAGGTCTGTGCCTGCTGAGACGTTGGCCCAGAGTCTTCCAGGAAGTTCGCTCAGCTCCATTTCTAAGCACAGTTAGGAGAGAGAACACGTGCTTGGGGTGTCACGTCCCCTTTACAGTACACATCCTCACCTGTGGGGAGGGTCAGAGCAGGGCCAGGTGCAGGCTCAGGGTTCTGTCTCCTCTCGCCTAAGACTGGAACTGTTGGCAATAAGGGCTACTGGGGACACTGTGAAGACACCGCACCAGAAGGCCGTGAGGGTCTGGATACCAGCACGGAATCTGAAATTGTGCCTGTCTACTTTCGTGTCTCAGATCTATCACTTATTTACCGGGTGACCACGCACACATCACTGCCCTTGGTTGTATGATCAGTAAAGGAGAACAGGCACCTTGTTTGCAAATAGTGGAGCACTGGGAGATTTTTAGGTAAAAGAAATTTTTTAAAAAGAAAGAAATTAAGAATTAAGAATTTTTGGCTGGGGATTTAGCTCAGTGGTTAAAGTGCTTGCCTTGCAAACACAAGGACCTGAGTTCGATCCCCAGCACCAAAAAAAAAAAAAAAAAAAAAAAGAATTTTTAAATTTCTAGTACCTGTGAGAAAATGACCTAATATGAATACAAGTCCCTGCCAAGAGGAAGTGAGAAGAAAATCAGAGGCCAAGTTACCCCATGGAATGGAATAGAGAGTGCAGGGTCTCAATTCTGGAAACGTAGATAGCACCAAAGAAGGAAATAAAATAAGAAACCCAAAAGGGAGGCGAGGTTAGGAAGAGTGGGAGTTGGGAATCTGAGGAGGGAGGAAGCAGAGAATTCCACGTGGTAAAAGACTACGGAATGCTAAAGAGAGGTTGCGTAATGAGAAACGAAAAGCTAATTTGAACTTCGCCATGGGTAGATCATCAGCGATGTTACCACCAGCTGACTCAGTAGAGTTGGGAGGACTGTTTAAAGAGGAAACAAGAGTTTTCAGAGTGTTGATTTTGTTTTCAGGAAGTCCAATTCTAAGAGCAAAGGGAACAATAAAGGCAAATGGCCTCTTCAGGGGAAGACAGGGTCCAGGGGGGATAATGTGGTCTGTCTGGTTTTCAGGTATGTGCGAGGAGAGCTTTCAGCTCACATTAATTGAAAACCCTTTACTGATCCCAAATTTGATGCTATTAGATAGTGGGGGAAACTGAAAGGTAAAAGGAAAGATCAGCGGGGATAAGGAAAAGAAGGTGCAGGTGGTAGAGTAATATCCCAGAGGAAGCAAAGGGATTTTGACCCCAGCAGTGGTGAAATAATGGGATGTTTCAGAAGATTTATAGAATTCATTGTATTTACTCTGTAAAGCATACAGAGAGTTCTCTGTTGAGGTTTAGGAGGATGGGAATAGAGCAAGCAACAGAAGATCTTCGACAGAACATTAGGCATGTAAAAATGAAATAACCCTTACAGGTCAATGTCCACCCTGGACTTGGTTATCTGGGTATGGCTGAGTGGGCAGGTTTTTTTATGAAATTGATTCTGGAGCTAATTGCCTCATATTTCCACTGTCTGGGTAGATACCACTTATGGATTTTAGATGTTTCCCTAGAGCGATGAACTGTCACCGTAGTTCATGCCTTACAATAGAAACTAAACAAGGCTTTTGGAAAGGGAGAAGAAATGTTTTGCTTCAAACTTCATGACATGCCATGCTGCTAATGCGTTTTGAATTCCACACTCCAAAACATCTGGCAAGGCTCCCATGATTCATACACCCATTGAGAGCTTCTCGCTCCAAATTTAGTTAAATAAATTGTTAAGAATGTGTTTTTATTGTATAAACATGAGTTCCAAATAAGTCCAAATACTCTTGGAAATTTCAAACATGAATCCCATAAATAGTTCTCAATTTTGACTGCAAGGGTCTTAAAGACTAAACGATTATTTGACAATGATTTTAGTACAAAGAACATACCATTGAGCTGTTGCTTTGCCTCCACTATTGTGAACATGAGTGACCGAGCAGGAAATTCAGTAATCAATAACTGATATTTAGCATGATTATTTCTGTCTTACAAGGAAATATGTATACGCTCAAAATATTTTGTTGTGTTTTGAGTAAATTTTAAACCTTGAAACTTTTGGCACTGTGCCTGGAGTAATTGTTTCCTAGTGAAACATTTTCCATAACAATAATTAACTTTGAATTTATGAAAGTGTTAAGGACATTTTAACATTAAAAGGATAATTAGCTACGAGGAAGCTAATTTTAGATTTACTCTAGATGCCCAATTTATAAAGTATTTTAAATTCATTTTCCATGGGACCTAGAGCAGCACTTCTCAACTGTAACGTGCACCACAATCCCCTTGAAGATCTTCATAAGACACAGACTTGAGCTCAGCGGGAGGGGTGGAACCTGAGAACCCACTCCTAACCCATGTCCCTCGCTGCTCTCAGCTTTGGGAGGCGGGACCTCGGCTACAGTAACGTGCAACCTACTGACAGTTTAGGGAATGTCTTTTAGTTCTGTCCTCCAGGCACACAAAGCATTAAAAAGGTGAGGAGACGCTGTGGTGTACAATTATTCTGATCAGTGAATTTTGTTGATGTGGACATATTCTTCCGGAAGTGACAACTCTGGGTGAGCATCAGCGAACCTCAGACTCCTGTGTTTCCCTGTTCTGACTTAGTGCCTTCGTGTGCTCGGAACGCTCTACCCTCCCTCTCTCTCTGCCTGTGAGCAAGCAGCTCCTTATTAGGCAGCTTCTTTAGGATGCAGCGAGTCCAAGCCCAGGTCTAAGAGCAGGAAGACTGTATCTTTCCGTCACAGAAGTGGACAGGTGTCCTATGGATCCCCACAGATGTTTCCTAGAAGTCTTTCTCAGCAAGAATCCAACCACATGCAGGACCTCACCTAAGAGCCCATGTGTGATGTGGCTCCACCTGAGGTGTCCCCCGCTGCTCCTCTCTCCAGCAGAGCGACACCGGCCTTCTCCCAGTTTCTCCAGTGTGCCCAGGACCATGGCACTATTTCCTTTGCCTTTTACACTATTGGCACTTTCTGATACCCAGCTGATACCCATTCCTGCCTGTGCTACTACCCACCTCAGCTCAAACCTCAACTCAAACCCCCCAAGGGCTGTCTGAACCCCAGCCTGGGTAAATCCCTCCTTGTTCCTCTTCCCAAACCAGTGACTGTAATCCACATTTATGCATTCGGCTCTTCCCTTAATGTCCTCACTAAAGCAAAGCTCCACGAAGGTAAGGACAAGGCATGTTTTACTCCTCACTGCCTCCCCCAACAAGCATAGTGCTGGCACAGGATTGGGCTCCCTTTGGCAGAGTCAAGAGCTGAGGAAGGAAAGCCTGGCTGTTTCCTTTCATGAGAGCTGTGTTTTGCACTTCTGTCGAGCCCACTGACAAGCGTCGATAAAGCTCTTAAAACGGTCAGACAGGATTCTGACGTGCACTTTATCTTCACAACTGTAGGACAGTTACAGCATTAGGAAGTTCTAGAAGGAAGGTGCCAAAAGGGACCTAAGTTCACAGGGGAAAAACATGAGGTAGCGGGAGGCTGACTTCAATGTCACCAACTAGTTAGTTTCCACAGTATTTTTTTAAAGATTGAAAGGCTTATTTTTGTTTTTTAGAATTTTATTACTCCGTGTTTGCAGTACGTAATAATTGGATTTATTGTGGGGAGTCGGTACATGTACATGACACATCTTAATTCTCTTTGTGTCCCCTTCCCCTTCTTCCTTCCTCCTCGTGCCCTCTGTTGGTCCTCTTTCCTTCACCTACAGCCCCGTGACCTTCTCCATTACACACATCCATTTATCACCCACAGGCGATCTGTGTAAATCTAGGCAAAAGGGATATTTTATCCAGCTTCAGGACTCACTGAATATTAAAATACAAAATAAAGATCAATGAGTAACTATAGCATAAATTTGATAGTTTAGACTACCAAAATAAGACATCAGTATTTCCCCCAAATTTGTCTTTTTTACATCTTCCCAGAACAATATCATTAGCGTATGTTTACTTCCATCAGTTTGGACTCCCATGGATTTAGACTGCCATTGGGCTGCAGTCACAGTTACTTACCAGCTTCTTTGTATGTTTTTGCTGAGTTACATAATTTCTCCTTGGACTAAAAGTTCCTTTAAGCTTGTCAGTTTCCAGGGGACAGGGATAGCCTATCTAGAATTCCTTCTAGGACCTCAAACATCATACAGAAATAAGTGTTCCTTACTATCTTTGGCACCAGCAAAGAGAATGTCGAAAAGTATAACTTCACTCCAGAGTAGAATCCACTTATTCGTTCTTTCTTTCCTTCTCGGAGAGATTTTCTAAATTTGAAATGTATAGCTGGTACTAATCATTTAACTAATGACTTCTTCAGCCTCCACAGAAACTCTGCATCCCTTCGCTGTGAGATAAAGAAAGACGCCACGCAGGAAAGCCCGTGGTGTGAGCGGCGGCTCGGGCGGGAGCACAGCGTCCCACAGGCGAGAAGCCTCAAGGGACGTCCGAAGCCTCGCCTGCCTCTCGGGGCAGCCCGGGACTGCCCAGGACGCCCGAGGGCCCGAGGAGCCGAGCGAGCTTTGCATTGACGCCCCAGCCCGCGGCCTGGCGCGCCGGGCTGGGCTGCAGAAGGCAGGCGCGGGGGCCAGGAGCGCGCTCGACAGACGCGGTCTGGCCCCTTCCCGCGCCGTCTCCGCTCCTCGCCCGCGTTATTAAGCGGCCGTGTCAGTCACGCCCGCTCCTCTTTTCTTTTCTTATTAATGATTTAACGTGGAGATGTCATTACTGCTCTATACGTCTTCATGCAGATGGCTCGACTGTGCATTTTAATGGCAAATCTGTTTCGCACTTAACTACTGAACTGCAAAAAGACTTTGGCAGACTGGTTCCAGGAAAACAAACTGGTTTTCAAAGCAGCAAAAACTAAAACAATGCTTTTTGGCTCTACTGCTCATCGGAGCTTGAATAGTGATTACTTTAAAAGGCAGAATGATCTGAGAAAATGGCTTATTAGAGACAATCTTAAAATATTAGGTTCCACTTGAGTTTGTGAAAACAAGTGCGGTATATATTATTTTCTGGAGGATTAGGCTAGAACACAGGAAGAAGTTATAGAAATGTTTTGTTTTTTAAATTACATGTAAAAGAATAAACGGCATGTTAAGTTTCTCGTCTCCTAGTTAATACCAATAAAATAGTTCTTTTATTCACCAAACGTAAAAAATAAATTGGTCTCAAAAATCTTAGTGTGTAACACACGTATTCAAAAATATAAAGTATATGTACTAAAATAATTTCTAAGCATAGAAAAATCTAAAACAAAAATAACTTGAGGCTAATTTTGCTGACATAAAATGTCATGATTTATGTTCTGTATAAAATGATTTTAAAGCGTACATTGAAAAGTCAAACCATGATTATGTGCACTTTTCTCTGTGTATCTCTCATCTCTCCCCCTATTCTATGTATTTATACATATTTCAATTAAAATTTCTTTAAAATCCATAGGTTTTTAACTGTTAAATTATATTTACTGATTTTAATTCTTTTTAAAAAATATTAAATTTGGGACATTAATAATAACTCTTGCTCACTGTAGAAAGCACAGGGAAAAATTTAAAAACACTGTGTAATCTCACAACCCAGAGTATTTTTATTTTTCTTTGCATTTCTGCTCTTTACTCTTCAGACCAGAAATAAACTTATAGTAACGTCATAATAAGATGCTAAAAGCCAGAACGATTCTTAATAATCATCTAGCCCAAAGATTTTCAAACCTTTATTAACCATGAAATATTTTATTAAACAAAAATTCAATATGTAAAATCACTCGAGGCTCTGCCTTGTGTGGATGGGAAAGCAGAACTTAATCTGCTTACTCTATTTCCCCCTGTCTTCTCCCCTTTCCTGGAAGAGAAACAAGAGTGCTCTTTCCAGCTTAGTTCCTTTATGTTACAAGTAAGAAAAACTATTTGCAAAGTGGTTATAGACCTCCCAAAACAGTACAGCTGATGAAAGAAATGTGAGCTGGGCGTGGTGGCGCCCACCTGTAATCCCAGAACTCTGGGAGGCTGAGGCAAGAGGAATTCAGGTTCAAAAGACTAGCCTCAGCAACTTAGCAACTTAGCTACATTTTGTCTCAAAAAAAATTTTTTTTTATATAAAACCAGATGGAGGATGTAGCCCATGGTTCAATCACTGGTCACACACACACATACACACACACACACACACACACACACAGAAGGAAGAAAGGAAGGGAGGGAGGGAGGAAGGAAGGAAGGAAGGAAGGAAGGAAGGAAGGAAGGAAGGAGAGAAGAAAGGGGGAAGGAAGGAAGATAAGTTTGTCTGATGTATATCAAGTATTCATGGAAGCACTGGATTATCACAGAATCCTCACTTGCAAATCAACACCATGGTTTGGAAAGCCAACCACTGCCACACAGACCTCCGACATAAACAAGCCCCGGGGCAGGAGTGACAGTCGCAAAGGAATGGGACTCATACACCCAAAGCATTCAGTCGGAAAGGCAGAACTTTTAGTCCAATACCTGGCTTATGTAAGACGTGACCTGAAAGATCACAAAATAATTTTACTGTTTCCTCCTAGTCTGGTTTTTGTGGATGAAATCACCATTTGTGTGATCAGAATTAGGGGGAAGTTATGGAACACATGATCATTATGGAACCAGTTGAGCTCATTTGTAGTCTGAGTTAGTTTGACTCCAACAACACCTTGAAATTATATAAAAGATCTATTTTACTTTTATTTCTCCTTTTGGTTTTGGACTTAGATAATGGACGATTTTCTATGTCAAACTCATAAATGTAATAAAAATGAAGTCAAGACAAGTTAGCCTGAAATTGTATGTTTATAAGTATTGAAAAACAACGTGGCACTGAGAACAGAATCCCTCAAGAGTTCCCTCAAAAGACAGGCCTCTCAGCAGGGCGGGTGAAATGACGGGATGCTGCATTGTAGATGTGACGTCATCTGACCTGCATTCTCACGACAGGCTATCGCATCTCCAAAGGTGAAAAGGCCTCAGTGCTTGTTGAGAAAAGAAAACAGAAGCAGGGAAAGTGGTGAGAGGCCACCGTCCTCCCGTGGTTGCTGACCACAACTCCTTTCCACACCATCTACCCCGCTATGTGCACAGCAGCCTCTAGCAACATAAATCAGAAGGGAGCTCTTTCAAGAGCAGTGTATGTACTTTTAAAAGCATCACTGAAAGCATTCTTTCATGACAAAGTGTAATGTCACTTTTGTCTCACCATAAATAAAGGGAATGCAGGATAAATTCTTGGCACTAAGTTACCTGCCAAAAGTAAACATTGTTTGAATTTATCAGAAGTGATTTATTACAATGATTATGATTCTCTGATGCACTGAGTTGGTCTCATCTTTTTATGGGCTACATTGACTTCTGTCCCTTCATCTTCCTCAACTTGTGTCATGGAAACTCTCAGCACAGTGGGGTGAATCTCAAGGGCTGGTGTGACGAATTGCTTTTGCAAATGCTTCAGTTTTTTATTTCCACATATATATCACTCCTCCCCTCTGTGCAAGACAATGATTGGCAGGAACAGTGGTCCAGATCTGGAAGGATTTTTTCTTTAATTTTTCCGTAATTTATCAGATTTATTTAGCACATGTAGAGTCAGCACCTACTGTGTGCCAGGCACTGTGGGCACTGAGGACTCAGTAAGTGAAGCAGAGTAAGCTCTTGTCCCCACCGAGCCGCCTTCACCGAGAAGCCAGCAGGTGACCCGAGGACCCAGTGGTGCTGCTTTAAAAAGGTCAAAGGATATCAGACCAAAGAGAATGAGTGAGACTCCAGTGTCACTCACTGTGTGTTAGCCGGTGAGGGAGGCCCATTTTTGAAATAGAAGGAGCCGAGGCTGGTCTGGGGGGAAACAAACCAACAGTATAAGAAAAGATACTCAATACTATTCCTATCTAGAGAAACTGGTTTTGTAACAACAATAAAGAAGGTGATCAGAAGGCTTTCTGAAGAAGTGCACTTTTTTTGCACTAGAAGTATAAATGCTACTTCATTTATTTAACATAATAGCTCTATTGAGATATAATTCACATACCATACAATCACTCATCAACCACATAGTTCAATGTCTTTTTAAAAGTTATTCACAGAATTGTGCAACCATCATCATAATCAATTTCCATATTTTCATCATCCCAAAAAGGAAACTCATACCCATTCCTGGTTTTTTTCCCAATGCCCTGAGTCTTAGGAAACAATTAACCTACTTTCTGTCCTTGTAATTTGCTTTTTCTTGGCACTTATTTTAAATGGAATTATATACTATGCAGTTCTTTGCTAATGTCTTTTTCACTCAGTGTGAAGCATTCCTTCTTTCACAGGGCTTCCAAGGTTCATTCACGATGTAGCACTTGGTGAGGATGTAGAACCGTTGAGCCATGTTGGAAAATGGCCTGGTAGTTCCTCAAAAGGTTAAACACAGAGTTGCCATCTGACCAAGCAGCTCTACTCCTAGGTATATAATATTCCCAAGAGAAATGATAACAAGAATTCAAGAACTGGCACCTAATTGTTCATAGTTACATTATTCAGAATAGTCAAAAGTAGAACAAACCAAGTATCCATTAACTGATGAATGAGAAACCAGAATGTGGTGTGTCAATGCAATATAATACTAGAAGAGAACAAATTACTGATGCATGCTATACTGTGAATGCAACTTCTAACTTTCGGGATTTATACTCATAAAGGATTCAGATTTCAATTTTCTTAAATGCTGAAATAACTGGCTTTTGGGAACTAATAAGAGTGTTAGAAATGCACTTCAAAAGACGATACTAACACACTGCATCTAAAGGGTCCCATGTCCTGCATTTTTCAAAATCGTGCAAGGTGACAGTGATGTCTTCAGGAACCAAAAGGCTGCCGGTTCTCACGGTGGGAAATTGTTTTTACGAAAGCTTTTGTCTGAACATCCAACTCCTTCCTATTTACTGAGCAAGGGTTACACATTAGCATGTTATTTGTAACATAAGGTCTGCATAGAAAATACTCCTCCATTTCTTAAAGTGAGCACCAGTTTTGAAAATAAGACAGACAACTCACTTCGAAGGTAATTTCAGAAAAGCACTCAAATATGACGATGAATACAACTAACTCACGCTTTTTGTGCAAGTTATTGCTGACAGGAAGCTATTTCATGTTGTTATAATAGACATACATTTTAAAAACGTAGCTATGTGTGTTATTCTCACTCTGCATATTTTCTTTGAGAAATACTACAAATGTTAAATTTGAGATTTATCCTTGTAGACTCAAAATAGAACTTACTGTAATTTTAACTTAATTAGTCAATTTATTAAATATACATGTTAGTCTAGACCTATGAATACATTAAGTCATAAGTTACATGCAAATTTGTTTTTACTATCAGAAGAATCATCCTAGAAGGGTCCTTTGTTGTAGCTGGGGCTCATCCGCTCAGGCACTGTCACCACCTAGTGAAACCACTCTTAAAAGACCTGGATTTATGACGCCTGGGGAGTGAGAGTCACACTGGCCACCATCCAGTAAAGTCATTAAAATTTAGAGGCGGATCTTCTGAAATGAGAGAATAAAATCTTCTCTGTATATAAATTGTTTTATTAGATAATGTGTTGATACTGCAATATTTCAATTCAGGTAGAAGGCATTTTAATTAATATGCAGCTAAAAATACCTATAAATCTCAACGAAGATAAAATCCACCCTGGAGTTAGATGCATCTGAGCCAGGCATTAAAAGAGCCAATCCTTGAACCAGACCTTGTGTCAGGGCCGGTGCTAAATCTGTGACTTGCTTGGAGATAGAAGTTTATTAAACCTTGTGCTCAGGCCTCCAGTAAAGTAAAGAAAAATTAAATTTACCATACCTGAAATTAAGTCTATACCACCAAATCTGAAATGGCAACTTATTGTCTGGCTTTAAAGAAGAGCTTGATGATCTTGGCATCGAACTGCCCTTTTGATGTTTCATACAATGCCCTGCACCAGTGTTCAGGAGATGGATTTTGCTGTTTCTAACAAGAAGACAATGTGAGCAGTACTAATTCCCAGAAACCATGAGTAGTCCATGGCTAAGTAGTCCGTGTATGAGCATGCAAACTATCAGAGGTCTTGAGTAGGAGCCACTTCTCCCAAATTTCTGGAGTTGGAAGAAGGAAGCACTTGTATTGCTCACAGTGGTCATGTTTGTTGGTTCATTTCATCACTCACATCAACTGGGCCTCAATTTTCTCACCAACAAGTGAGAAAACAAGGCATTGCCTTAATCACAAAGGTCTTATATCTCTATCAGACAGCTTGACTAGTTAATATTTTATCAATTCAAAACGGCAGATTTTGCTTCAAAGTCCTACATTAACATCCACCATCCTTCAAAGAAAAATTACATTTAAAAAACCATCATCTATTATAATATAAATGAAATACTAAGGGACCCAGACACAGGACAGACCATTTTGATGCTTGAGGAAGGGGTCACATTGCTCAAGGGCAAGGAGTCTTCAAAAGAGAAATAACTGGTTTTACAAATAGCTTTAATTAGAAAAATTCAAAGAAAGTTTTAAAACACATTTATTTTCAAAGTGGACTGACCAATTAATTTCTGAAATAAGTAGTAGTGACATTTTCGTCAGGATAACCAAGGACCTGAGAACAAACTGTTCTTCAAGGCATCTCAAATGTCTCATCTGCAGCCTGTTTCCCATCATTACAATCCTCCACCCAGGACTAGCTCCTGATTTCCCACCTGATCACTACGCCATTACTCATCTAAGCCCGGTCTGGTCTCTCCCAGAACTGCTCATCCACTCCCCTACAGTGACCTACGAATGCTCACTAGCACTGTGTTACTTCTCTTTGATGGGTCCCCATTGCTGACCTAAGTACATGCAAATGCCTTATGGCCTTCATGTGGGATGTTGGTCTTATTGGTCTACCTAAACCTTTGTGGTCCAGGTACCATGATCGCTCATCCTTCCATGTCTTCATTCACCCTATTTTCCCTTACTAAAAATGCTCCTTTTCCCTGTTTGTCACAAGTCCACTCAAATTCACCTTCAAGTTTCCAGATTTAATCCCATACACATGAAACGTTCTTGGAAGATTTAGTCTTCTGACCTTCGTTCCTGTATGCTCTACTGTTGGAGCCTACTTGGAATGTCTGGAGTCCAGAGCAAAGGCAGACACCTGCAGGGCCTGGGGCGTTGCACATGACTGAGACTGCTAGGGCAGAGCAGAAGGGAGGGGATGTCAGGGCGAACCTAGTGCCTGATGAAGGGGACGGCAGACCGGCTGTGTGGGAAGGTCCACTGCTGCCCGATTTTCCAAAATGAAATAAAAAATCCAGACTTTTGGTCTAACATGTCCCTATGTTTAAAACTATTGCCCCAACAAAATATGTCTTTAAGTCTGCAGGCTGGATGTGCCTGAAAGACCACTGCTTGTGTCTTTAGAGCTAGAGCACTTATCTGCGTTCTATGATGGAGTATGTACCATACACGTGCACATGTGTTCAAGGCTGTTTCTTGAGAACTAAAGAGGTCCCAAGTCTTCCCTGAGTTCTGTGAACAGTTTCTGTGTCCTGAAAATGAATAGTCCAGTGCTAAGCGTGGGAGCAAACCACTTACCCCGTCAATGAGCTGTGACGTGTGTGTGAATATGTCAGGTCCCTCATTAGGAAGCAGTCACCACACTGTCCTCAGCAACAGAGATTTATCTCCTCTGAGGATAGCAAGATCACAGACTTTTATTGATAGAAAAGTCATGTTAGATCACATATTTAAATCTTGCCTTGATTTATTATCATTAATACTTAATTAAGTCAATTCATATCTGTCAGCTGATGTCAGACCTGTCACATTTAGTAATGTGGGGCAGATTATGTTATTAGTACCATGTGCTTTAGAAGTTCCATTTTCCAACCTCATTTGCTCCTTTGAGACATACCTTTTGGGGAAGGTAAAGGAGCGAGAAAACCTGTTAGAATTCAGCATGTGTAAGACTCGGTTAAGTAATCTGGTATGTGATTTAAGTCATACAGTGATGTCTACTATTTTATAAGTTCATTTCATTTGATACAGTCACATGTCTTTCTAATAAAGGGCTCATAGCTCCACTCCCAGCTCATGGCTTTCCTGCGCAGAGTTTGATGAATTGGGATCTCGAATAGCTTCACGTAGGAGAAGGACGAGGCCGGCCACTTTCTGTGGAAGGGGTTCGGAAACATGGATTTCTGAGAGAAAAATGGGATTCTTCTCTAGTTGTGTCCTGTGCTATTGTATGGTGACAGAAAGAGGGAAATGACGAAGTCAAGCAGTCATGAAACATGGTGCTTGGAATAGAGCAGAGAGTTTCTGCCCAGTTCAGATGCAGAGAGAGGAGGGCTGGGAGACAGCCTCCAGCCCGGGCCACCGTGGCCCAGACCAAAATTTGGGGGCCTCGACCAGCGAAAAAGGGAGGACCAGGCTGGCGGCACAGCAGAGCCCCAGCCTACAGTGGAAGCGCAGCACAGCTGGGATCTCAGTGTCGGGGACTGGCAGCGCCAGACTGCGTGGGAGGAGGGAACAGGGATGCAGTTTAGGACACGGGTATGGACTGTGGGTGATGGTGGTGATATCGCGGCAGGCCCCGCGGAAGGCAGCACGGTCAGCTCGCCAAGGTCCCCAGCTCGCACGTGAGCAGCGGGTGCCCGAGGTGCACTGAAGGGGCAGGAGGTGAGTCCCTGCTAGCTCAGCTCCCGAGTTGTCCTGAGCATTAGGAAAGGTCCGTGCAGGTCCAGGGATCCTGGGAATGTCCGCTGCGCCTCCCGAGCAGCCCGTCACCACAGACTCCACAGCTGCGCTCCTCGCTGTCAAATGCCACCTCTCCAGCTCGGTTTCCAGAGTATCATTAGCAGATACATTTTATGTTTTATCCCTTCATGCCTTTGCCTTTTGATGCTCAACATCTGCTGCTCACAAAAGCCCAAATCTTGCAGACAAAAGCTTTGGCTTTCTGACTTTGGAGACCAAAAGCTGCACTCTTTTTTTGTTGTTGTTACAAATCCCTGAAGCTGCCCAAAGCAATGAATTCTTCCAATCAAATAGAGAAAGTGCGACCTGCCAGGATATATAGAAAACAGAAGCACACTAAGTCATACATTTAAAGGACGAGTAAGGCTCCTGTTCTTCTCTCTGTCTTTTTGTGGGCCCTCTAGGACTTGCCACGTCTTAGTTATCTTTAGTCCTTCACCCTGGCACAGTGCCAGACATATACAGGGATCTTCTATTTAGCAGGCAAGCACTAAAAGCAAGCTTGCTAGTTCTAGTGAATGTTTAGAATGAGAAATAGACATTCTAGCTATGCATTTCTTTAAGCCAGATTTCAAATCTCCTTATAGATTCATCTGGAGAGGAGCACCCACAGGAAAGGAACCACCCCTGTCTTCCAGGCCTGAGCTGGGAGCTGCCAAATCTGCCTTCTTACTTCATCCCTTCTCAAAGGAGCATTCCTGTTGGCAAATAAGTGTAAGACTAGGAGCTGATAGTCAACCCAGCCATCAGTCCCAGAAAAAGTGAATGTTCTCACCATAATCGTCCCCCGTTGTTTGGAGAATACTTCCCAGGCGTGTGACTTCAAGACAGTTAACGTGAACAGAGCCCAGACGCATGCCCTCACACCTGTACTGTATCATGATCACTGACATGTATCATTATGCAAGTCGGTGGGGCTCGCTGGGATGTTTTCACGCATCTGTACATTGTGCATTGATCATGCCAACCTAAGCTGTCCCACACTCACTATCCTGCCTTCCCCACACGCTTCCTGTTCCAGGAATATTTCTTCCACTTTCAGGTATCTTTGCAATGATTGGCTTACTCCCTACAACATTGCGTCTTCCAGTTCCATCCATTCTGCTGCACGAGGCAGCACTGTGTTCTCCGTTCTCCAGCATGGCTGGACCACCCTCCATTGTGCAAAGATCCCATATCTCCTTTATCTAGTTATCTCAAAACCTTACCAACAAAAAACAAGTAATTCAATTAAAAATAGGCAAATGATCTAAATAGACACGTCTCAAAAGAAGAAATACAGATAACCAATAAAATTAAGAAAAAATGCTCAATATCGTTAGTTATCAGGGAGATGCAAATCCAAACTATAGTGAGGTTTCATCTCCCCCCGGTTAGAATGATTATCACCAAGAAAAAAACAAACAAAACAGAGCAAATGCTGCTGGGGATATGGAGACACAGGGACTCTTATGCAGTTGGTGGGAGTGTAGATTAGTGTATCTTTTATGGAAAATAGTACGGATGTTCCTCAAAAAACTAAAGATATCACATGATCCAAATGTCCCAGTCCTGAGTGTATAACCAATGGAAATGAAGTCAGCATACAAAAGACACATCTACATGCCTGTGATTTTTCATGGCACTATTCACAATTGCCAAAATATGGAATCAACCTCTACACTTTATACATTTGCAGGATTTCCCCCTGCCCCAGCAGGCCACCCCCAAATGCCAGTAAGGGTTAGCCTAAGTCACAAACGGGAATGTTACCTTTCACAGTATAAATCAAGGCTGAGAAAAAGAAAGACTTTTAATCTACGGCATGGGAAATAAAGTGCCAGAAGGTCAGTCACAAAAGTTCTGATTTCGTTTCACAGACTAGACCTCCATCTTCAATTTCCTGGCTTGACATGGGAAGTAGAACCTGGGGCCCTAAGAGTCCAGAACAAGAGCAAAGGGTACCTGTGGGGGCAGAGGAGGAGAGGACCAGCCTGACCATTTTTTGTCCCTAGATCCCTTCTCATGTTACGTTAGTTTTCTACTCAGAAAACAGATTGAGAAAAAGTTAGATGTACACATTTACAATAGTATCTAAGTTAGTTCATTTCACCACCATCTTGAGACTGTGTGAATTGTGTATGGATACTGCTCTCCCAGGCCCCTGGGTCTTTCTAAGAACAGCCTGGGCCATCGTGACCAGCCAGGTCTATTCTGGCATTGAGGGTATGGCTGAAAGTACAGACATTTTACAGGCCTGTAGACCTGGATGATTTACTTGCTATGTAGTGTATCAGGCAAAATTTGGAAGATTTCTAGGCCTCAGTTTCTTAGCCTGTGACCAGTGGTGATGACCACCTCCTTCAGCAGGTTCTTGGGAGGACCCCTCAATGTCCATTACACAGTCTGCATGGAACTCTTTCTGCTGTGGCTGTGTTGTCCGCCTTTACAGCTCAGCAATATGTAGCCGCACAGAGGAGTCGACAGTATACTCCCAATTCAGAATTCTTGGCTGGCTGTTTCTTTGTCTAGCTTTTATTTATTTATTTTTTTACTCACATAGTTTACTTTTAAGGTAAGGGGAAGTTGACAGCTTTATGAAAAAAAAATCTGGGCATGAATTTTAATATTTAATTTACTTCCAAAATGCGTTAGAAAAAAATGACTGTTTTGAAGAAAAATTACATTCATATTGGGGTATGACTACTAATTCATGCAGTAAATAAGTTTATGTCTGTCGAGGTGAACAGAAATATAAATGCGCTGAAATAGCTGGACATGGTCATGGCAACAACAAGATGGCTCTCAATTCTCTGTCTCGATATGTTTGAATATTTGGGATTTTCATTTGATAGTCACCCATCTTGAGGAAATGGCATCTTTTGATAAGTGAAAATGAGAGGGAGGTCTGCAGAAAAAAAAATTCCCTCATGTTTGTTAAAATTGGCTTAATTATCGGTGTCAATGCTGATGTGAAAATGGGTTTGGTACCATATGTACGACATGAAGGGAACAAGCCATCATGCATTGAGTAGTAAAATCTTGTTTGTTTTTCTTTCTTTTCTCTCTCTTTTTCTTTAACTTTGCCTGCTCTTTGAAATATACTACTCACTAAAGAGTATTATTTAAATATAAAAAATAAAAAGAATAGACAGTGAGATCATGATTTGTGAACTACAGATATGTTAAAAAAATTTTTTTTAAAAAGCTATGAAAATTCCAACTGGTAAATCATTAGGGACTTACACAAAAGTATATCTACAAATATATATCTATGTGTTTATATCTATAAATATAAAACTATATCCATATCTGTATCTGTCAATATATCCTTGTCAAGCTGCAATTTAAAATACACACAAAAAAAAGAAATAATTTCAATGACCCTGTTCTGGAAGATTAGTTAAACGCATTATGCTGTATGTGTCTCTGATCGAAAACAACACTGCATCCAAAAATCTTTTCCTAAAATATTCATAAGTTATGGTAAATATTTACATTATAAATTTTAATTCATTAACAGAAATGTCAGGTTACCCGAAGGTGAACCCGCCCACCGCAGTGTTTCAGATTTCACCAACTGGAGCGCCGGACAAAAGGTCCCCATAGTGCAATCTTGGGCCCCACGTGAAACCCGTAGAAGTCCCGTCACTTCCGTCACCTCCTGGCTCCTGTCCGGCGAAGCAGTGCTGTGGGTTTCTTCTGGATGCCACGCCCGCCGTCAAGCTGTCCCTCGGGGACCGATCTCCCACCCCTCGCTGGCCGCTGCCCTGCCTCCTCGATCTGGGGTAGGGAAGTAGCCAGTCCTGCCCAGTCTCTGTCACCCTGTCCGAGACGGCACACACCGCGGCCACTTTCCCTGAACACAGACGCGTCTGGCTGAAGCGAGCAGGCTGCTGCTGTCTCACTTTGTCCGCATTGTCCTTGGTGTGGGTCTCTGCCACCGGCCAAAGCTGGGCCGATTCTGAAGGTAGAAACAGAGATGCTCCTGGCCTGAGTATCCTCGACTTGCCACGAGTGTTCGGTCAGAGGCCCTGAAACAAACTTTCTGGAACCCACGTCCCAACCCTGGAGGTCTTCTTAAACTCACAACCGGCGCTTCTCTCTATCATCCCAGAAAGACGGTCCTCCGTCATGGTTTGGGTCCAAGCATGGGAGGAAACTCTTCTGTTCAGCTGAACCCTCATGTTCCTTCCATGAACTCCTCCAGGAGTTGCCTGCCGCCTGTCACAGTCAATACTTTCGCCACCTTTTGTTAACCTTGGACCGTAGACTCCTGGACTCAATCTTTTTTCTCCCAAACTCTCTGGACCTTGTCAGTCAAGATTATCATGGTGAATTTGAACCCAATGATGCTCTACGAAGTTTACTTTAGTTCATATTTTCAATTTTATTCCTCTCAGATAAGTCAGTTATGAGTGTATGTATTTCAGCTCTTCCCCTCAATAACAGACAAATCTTCATTTTGTATAAAATCCACATGTAAGATTCGTTGCTGTTTTATCTTCCTTTCTTTTGTATCTTTTTAGCCTTTGAAGAATATAAAGAAACAATTGGTCTTGTAACCTCTTAACAAAGGGTCAAATTCAATGATTAGCTCATTTTGGTTGAGAAACACATTGTCATTGTAGGCAAAAAAAATAAATTGAGCTTATATGTTTGTTCATGTCGCCTCCAGCCTCTATACTACCCAAATCCACATTTTTTTTCTTTTATTTCTCCATAAAATATTAGGCATCCTGTTTTACTCCCTAGCCTACATTGGCATTATCATGGTCTCTGTATTAATCTTCCAGTCCAATCCAAGGACTGGAAGATTAATACAGTATTTTCAAATCATATCTTGGAATCACAGTATCTGCTTAAATTATATAGTAGCTTTGTGCCCCCAGAATTCCAACATTTGTAACCAGGGCAGCCAAAATTATCTCTCATAGCTGTTGATTTTATCAAAGATCCAAGAAAAAAGTTGGAATACTTCAATCCTGAAGTAGCCTGTATCTGTTGGAAGCTGAAGTTTATAAAATATATAACCTTAATTGCCATGTTCAGAGACCAGCAGAGGTTATACACATGCATTAAGGACTTGGAGGGAAACTGGGAGGAAGGAAGGAGAGAAGGAAAGAAGGGAGGGAAGAAGCTATGGAGGGAGTGAGGGAAGAGAGAAGGACACAGAGAGGGAGGGAAGAAAAGAAAGAAAAAAATGAAAGGAAGTCCAAGGAGATGACTTTTTAAATAACTGTAAAAAGATTTCATAGAAGAAGTTTTTTTTCCACACAGAGATGTGTCCTCCAAGTATTGTCACTAGGTCTATGACTTACCCTGCAAACAATGGACCTAGAAGACCTATGACACCCCTCCTATTGTAGGAAAAAATGTCCATTTAATTGAAATATACCCCATCTCAGTTGAACCTTAAATTTTGAATAATTAGATAAAGTAAAATGAGAGTTAATGCCTCAGAATAAACCTAGCACATAAAAGGATAGGAGTGGAAGAATTACTTGTATTAGGAAGTACCTATTCCAGAAGCCTTGAGTAGATATTGTAATTCAAATACATCCTAACCGAACAAAACTCTGTGCAAGAAAAGGGTGGATTGCTGATTGACACCAACGCTGTGAACTTTTTACATTAAAAGCAATATTAAATTAAATTAAAAGAAAAACTACCCAAAACTTTTAGAAAATATGAGTCATGAAGTTTCAATGACCAACATTACAGAGTTTGTATTTGATTATTTGCTAGCAGGTATTAAAGTGGTTTTAGCCAGCAAAAGAGGATGACATTCTGAATATATGCTGAATCACATATTTAAATAAATAATTATTTTATCTTACCATAATAGATTTAAAGTTAAAAAGAGAAATTAACTTTGGAGTGCAATTTGAGTCTCAGGCTATGGACTCCCTAAGTCCCAGAAAACTGAGGGAGCAAGAAAGAAAAAAAAATTGCAGTTTTATAGCTCTATCATTAACAAAACTGTGATTCCAGAAAGCTGGAAGTCAGTCAACTCTGCCTCCCCTCTTGGTTAATGAATCATTTGTGCCTTTTAAATATCACAACTTGGTTAAAATATATTGTACATTAAAACTGAAAAAAGTAATTATTTCCCTAAATTTAAATAACATTGTTCTGATTTTTTTTGTGGCAACTAATACAATTACTACCAAAAAGCAGAAGTAGGAATATTCTAGATGGCATATATCAATTATGTGAAGGAATTTAATTTCTTTTTAAAATCTAAATACCTAAAGTTTTATATTAATGTTTTACAAAACATAGACACATATACAAAAATGTTGTTTACTATTAGGAAAACTGATTTTTGCTATAAATTATTTCTTGAGGGGACCACTAATTAGATGATCTGTATAAATTAGATGCATATCTTTACTCACTTATTTCCTATCTTGATAGACTTCAGTATTTCTTTTTTAAAATTATTTTTTAGAACTAGGAATTTAAGAAACATCAGAGTAAATTCACTGAGAATTTTGAGTTTTTGTCCTAGGGCCATGTTTAATTAAAATCAGAATCGTATGTATATATTATATACACATATATGTATATAGTATATACACATTCATATATTCATACATATTTACATATTATATATTGTATTATAAGTTATAAATAAAATGAAGATTGCATTATCTTTTGTGATAAGAGTTGGATATTTTGCGTAAGAGGATACTCTGGGTAAAAAATCCAAGACCCTGTATTCATACTTAGTTCTTTGCTAATATAACCCTCTAAAGTCATTTGAACTGTTATTCTGCAAACTTGGTTATAACAATACACAGTTTGAACATCGTATGAATCAGAGGATATTCTATGGTGTAAAAAAAGAAAAGAGCTTGTGGTGTTGAAAGGGAGAAAGATAAATTTAAAAGCTTTAATATCAGAATAGGTTTTAGAAAAGTTGCTATTTATGTGAATGCAGGGAACTATGACAGTTCTAATATCACTAGAAATTAAATACTAGGAAGCAGATTTTCTTCTTTTGTGTGCTAGCCAGAACTGAAATATATAACTCTTGCACTTATAAATATACATTATCTCATTGTAGATGAACCAGATGGCAGGGAAATAAATCTCGTGTACCAAATTTTGGATCCTAAGCTGTTCGTTTCCCTGACTTCTCAAGGTGGGATGGGAGCAGGGCTTTGCTCCCTCCTCCGAGGTGACAGGGGCTTAAAGGAGTCAGCTCAAAATCCAGTGTCAACCATCCACAAGCAGAAGGTGTCAAGCTGGAGACAGACTGAACTGCAGCAGCTACCCGGGGAAGCCCTGGCGGGGCCATATCCAATGAGCGTGCAGGAGTGACTCTAGAGATGTGCTGTGGGCCCAAAGGCAGTGAAGCAGGGGTACAGGGGAGAGGCTTCGGAGTAGGAGCACCTGGCAGAATCCAGTTATACAGAAATAACTGAAAATCAGTCTGCTGGCTTTCAGCATGTCTCATAGTGTATGTAGTAAGGGACTCGTAACACTGAGCAGGTGGCTCCCCGCTCCCCCTGCTGCACCACTAACAAGGGGACATCTTCACTTCTGAAGGGACTATGCAACCTTGTGCTTCCTGTAAGAGAGCGACTGTGTGCGTTGCTATCGGCATCATTAGTCTGAAGGTTTTGTAAATTTCTCAGGTAAACAAGTACATGAGAGGTAAACAACAAGTACCTGAGAGGTTTCTTATCTTTTGTAAGTTTCTTAGGTAAACAAGTACCTTGTTATCTTCCCAAAAAACCCCGAGATTTCTATTTAAAGAGGAATAGAGGGATGGTTTTAGAATTAAAAGTACAGAAATGTTATGCTGTGAGAAGTAATGAATGAGCATCGGCGATACATTTTCTGAGCTTGGTCCTGTGATGTGGCCCAGGAGTCATGTTGTATCGTGGATTCTCTTAGTGCTTGCATCATTAGATTATTATCTCTGGTGCCAGGAGTTTCCTAATGAAATCTGGGCTTCATGGAAGAAATGACTAACTTCAAGTCTAGGCCAGAGACAACATGAGGCTAAGACAGCCAGCACAATAAACCAAACACGTTTCACAGATTACTGGGGTCGCATCACACAGGCCCAGGTTCCCAGTGGCCAAAATGGCCGCACTGACAGCAAGAGGAGACGATTGGTTAAGGCTGAGAGAAAAATATGCAATGTATGAAAAGGCATAAGACTATATTATTATACAAAAGAAAATTTCATACAGTAAAAGAATAAAATATATTCTTGCTTGATTGTGGTATTTTTGACTCACCATATCAATGAACAATGAAGAAATTGAAGAATTCCAAATAGGTCTATAACAAGACATCTATGGCTGAAGGAGACATATTATTAGGAGGACCCTGTGAGTTGTGGTCATCAGCATAGCAAAAGCCATTAAATTAAAATTTAACCAACTACTCAAGTATCAACTATACAGAATATATAGTCCCATGAATATTTTTAAAATGAGAGAATACAGTAAATTCAAAATTTTAAATAATTTGAAAATTATTTAAATTTAAAATTCATTTTCCTAACCTAGGAATCAAAATGCCACAATGAAGCAAATGATAATATTGGACAAGCAGTTCGAAACTCTGAGCAGCCAGATGATGTGCCATGTTTAACTAGAAGCCGGGGAAGTGGGCACAGTGACCACCTCTGTTTGTGAGTTCTAGAACCACAAATATAACGAGTAGAAATAGAGACCAGTGAATTTCATCAGGGTCATGGATAAAAATATCTTCAACATCTTAGCCCAAATATCATGTACTCAATTCACTGAATTCACTGCAATGGTAATTCTGTTTCTTAGGTCAATTGTCTACTGAATCTTAGAGGATTTGAATTCAACATAAAATACGTTAAAAGACTCAAAAACATACTGTTAATACATTTTAATTAAGAAATAATGTTTTATATTTTGTATAACTGCAAACTGTAAAGGAAGTCATCTTCTTATAGTAAACCTAATATGAATTAAGTAGTTGTTTAGATTTAAGATTTTAAGTTGGAACTATTAAGTTTATGTTGAGTGTTGGAGCTTTCAAAAGAACATAAAGTCTGCCCTCTTAACAAGTTTAACTTGTTAAAGTCACAATAATAATTTTAATGGAAGTGTCTACACAGGAAATTAGATTATAATGCAGTTTAAAATATTTTAGACTACATGGCACATTACATCTGTATACAGGACAACCTAGTACTGAAAATTCCCTAGAGATTATTAAACTCTTAGAATAAAACTATTTGTAAGCTAAAAGCATAGAGAAGATACCTTGCATTTCTGATTTCCTCTCGCCCCACGGGAGTAGAAAGAAGGCCGCAGAGGCGCAGTCCCAGGCCTCGTCATCCCCCGCCCCATCCCCCAGGCCTGTCCCGACTGCCACAACAGACAGATGCCAGCCAGGTGGAGAAGAGGAGATGGTCGGCACAGGAAAGAGCCTCGGTGCTCTACTGGACAGACACTGCAAATCCTTCCTTCATTTGTGTGTTCATTCCCACCTCTCACAAACGAGTTTTGCAGTTTGCTAACTGAGGGTTCCACGATTCCTAGGCCCCAACCCTCACCTGAATGAGACACTCTCCTGAGTGTCTAGAAGGAGGGTGGTCAAGAAGCTTCTCTAAGTGAACACTCTTCTTTCCTCTCTGTAAAACAATTCAAAGTTAACCACAAGCTCTGACTGCATGTTAGGAGTCTGATATTTTCACACGGTGATGTCTGTATGAGTGTGTGTTCGTGCCTACTCTCCACCCACAGTGGAATGAAGGCTACACGGTGAGCTCACGGCAGTGACTTCAAGATTCATGGCGTGCATAGCTCATCTTCCCTTTGTACCAGACCACAGGGCTCCTGACAGGGGCCGCGATGCCTGGTGGGGTTGCCAGTCCCTTTGCCATTGTCCCTGCCAGTAAAACTTCATGTTTTTTGGCATGTAGAAGATGTCTTCAGATGCAACATTAAAAACTCTACGAAATATGTGTATTATGTTTATTATCTTCATGAAACATTTTAATTTATAACAATGGCCATTTTTACAGACCCAGTGATTTAGAGAGAAAAACATTTTCTCACACATACACACGTATTTATTTCACTTCTTTCTGTACAGTTCAAGAGCAGATTTACTACCCAAAATGGGTACAAATCTAATGGATTTGTTTCTTACTTGGCAACATTTAATGAGCACTCCCTGTCTGCTGTTTTTTCTACATAGTTAAAAATATTAATTCATTTAATACTGAAAACTATGAGACAGATACTGTTACTAGTCTGATTTTACAGGCAGGGAAGTCAAAGCAGTAACAGGTTAAGTGATTTTCCCATGGTCACATAGCTAAGAATGAAATGTATCTAGGACTCAAACACTGGCAGTTTGGCTCCACACCTCTGCATCTAACATAATACACAACGCTCTCTGTATTAGTCACTTTCTTATTACTGGGACAAAATATCCAATACCTGAAACTTTAAAGAAGAAAGATTTAATTTGGTTTATGGTTTCAGGTGGTTAAGTCCATGGTGAAATGGCATCATAGCAGAAGCAGCATGGCAGAAGATCTCAACAGAGGAAAGGTACTCAACCCATGACAGCCAGGAAGCAGAGTGAGAAGGGAAAAGTCAGACAAGAACACACCCTGCCAGGTCATACTCCAGTGACCCACTTCTTCCAAGCAAGCCTCATCTCCTAACAGTGCACTCAGCCATGAACTCATCAATGGATGGATCTACTGATGAGTACAGCACACCCCTACGATCCAATCACTCTCCAAAACCCCCACCTCTGAGCACCTGAGACTTTGGAGGGAGTATTTTAGACTGGAAACCTAGCATGCTCTCATCAGTAACATTTTCCATTTTGCAAAATGAAACACGTGATTTAAGGGAGGGGAGGGGAATGGGGAAAAAAGAAGCAGCAAGATATATCATGTGCTGGGACAAATTCTCTATGGTGAATGTTATCAGTGTATGTATCTAAAATGTACCATTAAAATAAAATTCAGTGGTTATTTACTGCTTGTGTGATTCCAGTCGTATTTCAAAGCATTTGGATATTGGACCTGTCTTAGTACCACTGGATATCAATGCCTCTTTCTTGGCATTGCCCTCTAGACGAGCTCCAGGGTCACCAAGACATGGTCGGCCCCTTCACTGCATCATTTGGTCTCATCGTGGGTTGGAATTCACAGGCTATGTGCCTTTTAATCAAAGCCAGTTGATGCTATTTAAGTCCCTTCTTTAAAGCTTTTTAGATTTTTAATAAAAACACATCTTGCTGAGAGCCTAAATGCCAATTTCATGTGCATTAAAACATCAGAATTCCTGTTAGAGATTATAAAGGGAATGCTGGCAGACCCTTGTGTGGATCAGGGTTGGGTGGGTGGTAACTACTGTATATATCTTTCATCGTGGCATATTTGTGTAATAAAATTAAAATCTTGGTCAGGAATCAGATAGAAGCTTTATATTTTTGATTCACTCTTCTCTGTTATTGCTTTTATCATCCTTGAAGATAAATTTTTTGGCATCTTGAAAATAAGGAATCTGGTTCCTATTGCTTTAGGCTATATAAATACACCCTGTTTATATTAAAATGATAGGCAAATATACTTAAAGTTGGAAAACATGACCACAGAAAACATTTTTTTCTCTTTTCTAAACACACTGATACACATTTATTTTCACTGAACTTTTGCCCATTACCAAAAGAACCTTCTCCTCGCTTGAACATGACTCAGATGCCTTTCAAGTAGCCTGAATATATTCCGTTGTAAATACTATCATGATTATAAAAAAATAAAAATACATATTTTACAAGCATACAATGGCGCAGTAGGTTTTAGTATCTGTGGATAGTGTAACTCTGTTTTTTAAAAGAATTACAAGTATTTCAGTACTCCACTGTGCAAAACAACTAGCTTTGCAGACAGAAAAATGAAGTGGAAAGAGGGGTCAAAATAGCAAGTTGAGTCCTGACTTTCGCATTCACTAGATGTGTGACTTTAAACAGGCTCTTTATCCTCAGGTGATCCACCTTGCTCCTCAGCTTCTTTGTATTCGGGGGAACAATAACACCTCCTTCTCTGGGTGCTTATGAAGCAAGAAGAATTAACACTTTGGAAACCTCAGAGTAGACAATGGATATTGTCTTTCCTTTCTGTTACCTTTCTGTGCCCACATCTCCATTCTCTTTCACCAACTTAGCAAATTCAGTTAAAGGTAATTTATTTCTGTTTGAACATACGTTCTCAATTTTGAAACCCCATATAAACCACACTAAGAAGCATATTACTCTTCCTATTTTTAAAAAGTAAATTTATTCTTCTGGTAGGTTTACCATGTTTACATTTTTCTGTATATCTTTCGGTTTCTTTCATATTTTTTGGAAACCATTTGTAGTACTATGGTTTTTGGATAAAAACTTACTGGCAGGTAAGATCATTTCTGTAAAAGATTTTAATTCTAAATTGCAAATCATAACTTTTACAAATTAATTAATATTTTCCTCTACTTTGAGGTTTCTCGTGAATAATTTCCTCTTACTTACTGTGATTAGATTATGAACTTCAGGGAACTTCTCCTTCTTCTTCTTTAAATATTTAAGGTAGGGGCTGAGGATTTAGCTTAGTGGCCAGAGTGCTTGCCTAGCAAGCCCAAGGCCCTGAGTTTGATCCCCGGCACGCACACACACACACACACACACACACACACACACTATATATATATGCACATATGTAATAGATACATACATATATATATTTCAGGTATCCGGCTAAAAAACCCACCAAAATTATTTTCTCAATTAACCAACACTAAAAGAAGACAAAGTTATGAGGCTGCCGGAGGGTGTGCACACCAAAGGGCCGGCTGGTAATCCACCGAAGAGTAGTTACCACTTTTCAGCTGGCTCCACCGAGACAGCGGACAAATGTATCAGTCTTGGCATCTGTTGGGAAGCAGCATCAACTTTTTAAGGGTTTCTAAGAACAAACTCTGGTCCATTCAAAAGCGGGCTGTGGTTGTGGGCAACGGGCTTTGTTTTGAGATTAGTCACAGACATCTCTTCACCTTTCGGTTCAGTTTTCTTCATTCCAGAAATGAATTAGAAGTAGAATTGTTTTGTTTTGTTTTGTTTTTTTTGGTGCTGGGGATCGAACTCGGGTCCTTGTGCTTCTAAGGCAAGCACTCTAATCACTGAGCTAAACAGATGTAGAATTTAACAAGACACAATGAGCTACATGAGATAAAACCACACTTTAGGGAAACACGGACAAGCAAATTGGAGAAAGCTTGAACATTATGCCTTTTACTCTATTAGTGTCTTTTAAGTTTCAAATTCCCATCAAAAAAGTTTGTTAAATAGTAACAATAATAAAATGGTCATTTTAATTCTGTAGCCTAAATTTTTCTTTATAAGGTCTGTCATTCAATAGTTGATTGACTGTGATCATGTCAGTAAAATTTAAATAAAAACTGAAAACAAAAGAGCATTTAGATTTTACCCCTCATGCCCCAGGAAATTTAGCACTTTTGATGTGGACATGATTTCTAAAAATTTTTTGTAATTTGAAAAAAAAACTCTCCAAATAATTTCTACAAATTTTGTCTACCTGGATTTGATCATGCTCCCTATTGTAGTCTGATTCTTCTGTTAACAAGAAGACTTGGGATATTGAATCAGTTAAATCATAACAGTGAATCCTGGAATCAAAGAGTAATATTTCAAATCCATCATTAGTGCTCCGAATAACAAAAGCCGGCATTTTGTTCTCGTTTGCAGTCAGCAGGAATTTGGCAGAAGATATCAAGTAGTAGGCTTCAGACGCATTTCACAGGACGAGGGCTGCACAGGACTTTTTCTCTGGTGCAGAGAGAACTTTTCTAACCAGTGTGAATAACCAGATCAAAGCCATCAGGCGCCTAATCACACTGCTCTTCTGTACTTAGAAAAATGTGCTATCCACATCTGTCCACTCTGCACCTCCATTTCCCCTGTGGCACCCATGCCAGGTCTACGGCTGTTTTTCACACTGCATTCCCTGCCACTGTGAAAGTGGGCAGATCACTCCTCACTCCCTGACCCCTTTCTATTCCACATACTCTCCTCAGAAAGCAGACAGGAGACACCTAAGAATCAACTCCTATTTCTTGTGATCATCTCTACATATGAAAACTAATCTACTATACGTAAAATAAAATGTTATTGTCAGTGAGTATGTCTTGGTGTGTAACAAATATTTGAGTACCTACTATAAAGCAAGTATTTTCATAAGTTATTGGGATCTAGCTATAAGAAACACAGGGTCAGTTTTCCTACTTAGCTTAGGTGCTAATGGGGAGATACACAATGAAAAAACAAAGGACATACCAGATTGTGAGAAATGTATGATAAAGGGCAAGATGGGGAGGGGACATGGAAGATGACTAGAGGGCTGGGCATGCTGGTAAGGTCTATAATTCCATTTACTCAGGCGGCTGAGGCAGGAGGATCACAAGCTGGAGTCTGGCCTGGGCAACTTAGTACTTTAGTAACTCCCTGTCTATAAATAAATACATAAATAAACAGAGCAAGGGATGTAGCTCGGTGTAAAGGCCTGGATTCAATCCTCCAAAGAAAGAGTGAGAGAAGAGAAAGGAAAGAAAGAAAGAAATAAAGAAAGAAAGAAAGAAAGAAAGAAAGAAAGAACGAACAAACAGGAAATTAAGGGAGGAAGGGAAGAATAAATAAATATCTAGACTTAGCTTTAACCATGTATAATTTGATATCCCCCGAGGGTGGTGGTGCATGCCTGCAATCCTGCCTCAGCAGGAAAATCACAAATAAGAGCCCAGCCTGAGTAACTCAGTAACTTAGTGAGGCTCTGCTTCAAAAATAAAAGTTAAAAAAAAAAAAAGTGGAGGCTGTGGATGTAGCCCTGGGTTCAGTCGTAGCACCACAAACAACAAAACAAATACACATATATATTTATATATATGCAAAAACAAATTGATATCCATTTATTTACTGCTACTTTTGCAATAAACTGTGACTGTTGCTCTCTTTTCATGTTTTGGGAATGTTAGGCTAAGGGATAATGCACAGTGAAATGTGCAGTTAATGCATTTATACAAGAAAATTTATAATTAATACTTTCATAGGTAAAAAAACTTAAGTTTCCCTGATACCATGTGTTTTACCAAAAAAAAGCAATAATATGAATTTTAAAAACAACCTAATTATTAGAACCCCAAATACATAAATATCCTCTATAAATCATTAAGATAAAAGTAAACAGCTAACAGAAAGGTGAGAATATTAAACAAGAATTTCATATGAAAAGAAAAGACATATAAATATATGGACAGAGGCTCAATTTAATTCATAATCTCGAAAACATAAATTCGAATAATGAGAAATTATTTTATACCCCAGACTGGCAAAACTTAATTTAAAATGGGACAAGATAAACTGCACACGGAATATAGAATAAGAAAAACTCTTAACGGGTTAGGAATTGATATAACCAAATTTAAAAACTGATTGGGATTAATCAATAATAAGCAAACATATAATTTAAAATCTAGCACTTAGCATTCCCCAAGAAATGTCTATACATGTACACACCCAAATTTCATGAGGATATTTAAAAGAGTATTGTTTGTGATGTAAGAAACAAAGAACAAATATAGAATCAAGAAATTGAGTAGATTCATATGATGGAGTATTACTAGCACTGAAGATTAACAAGTCACTGCTACATACACCATTATATATGAGTCTTAAAATGTAATATTACATGAAATATATATGATTTAGATATACACAGTGATTCACCTATACAATGAGTACATATAGAATGAATGAATATATTCATATATGAATGGATATATATTGGACATATACAGCATAAATATGTATAGAATGATTATATAGTAAGATGAATATGTATAGTATTATGACAAAATATATATAGTATGATTCATGCTTTTAAAAGCAGGCAAACAAACAATATACATACATTGGTGGTTAAATATGAAGAAATGGAAGAGGCCAATAAAGAAGTACAGGATAGTGGCTACTTCTGGATGGTGGAGGAAGATGAGATTGGAGAGGACTATATAACATGTTCCTAATTTACTGATGATATTCCATGTCTTGACTTTGATGGGAGAAATAGAGATTTCCATGTTATGATTTTTAAACTATAAGATATATGTTTTGAGCCCATGTTATTTTTCACTGTAAAATATTGTGTATATAACAAAAATGAGAAAAAAGAGCACTTAGTTAAGGGTCTCTATCCATGATCTAGATACACAAGTGAAATCTTTGTTATATTGACAAGAATTCTAATGGACAGGAAAGGAATAAAATGCAAAATATAATAGAAAATAGAAAGCAATCAAACATACGGGCTCTTGAACAACAGACGTTAAGAGAAGAAGAGCAATTTGAGATGTCTCCATGCTATGAAGTTTCATGATATTGAAAGATGGCAGCATTAGAGAGGAAATGACTTGAAAGCAGGCAGAAGTGGAATTTACCTTATTTGAGAGCAAGGCCAGAGGTAGAAATTAACATTCGAGGGTCATCTTGTTATTATGGTAATTGATTCTAGAATAGAGGATACATTCTCTCAGAGAAAGCATGAAATAACAGCATAGCAAATTAGGCTTTGAGGAATTTCCTTAACAGAGAAGGAGGAAGTTAAATATAAGAAGTCTTGTCTTCCTCCAATTTATTCTTCATATGGATGCCAGAGTAATATTTCTAAACCACAAAATTGATCATGTCAGTTCCACTGGCCAAAACTCTTTATAGCTTCAGGACGATTTCCAAATTCTATAGCCTGCCACAAAATGCTATTTATGTTCCTATGGCATCTGCAGCCAGCTCCATCTCCTATGACTACCACCCAGGCAGCCTATCTGCCAACCACACTAAAGAATTTGCCACCTTCTCCCACATCTGCATGACCTTCTAATTACTTTCCCTCCTGCCTGGGCAAAGCCTGTTCATGACAGCAGACCTCACATATCCCCTTAAAAAGCCTTTTCTTGCTCCTTTTAGTTAATCAGAGGCCCATTTTCCACTGCCCCACAATCTTTCCATCATCACGCTCTTCTATCATTGTTTTATTTTTTTGTCCTGCTTAAAGATAAAGCTAACTTTTATTTCACTGTGGGCACTTCCTAGCTATACATCCGAGTAGGCCTTTAATAAGTGCTAAATAAGTGAATGAATGTTCAACAAGGCAAAAAAAAAAAAAAAATGAAAGAGCCACAGAAGTTGTCGTAAAAATATCAAGAGATGTAAGTGAAATAAATCAGTCGCTCATCAGTACACATCAAATTGTATCTCTGATATGAAAAACCATAAGTGTACATAAAGACAAAGAGGCATAATAGATATTAGGTAAAAGAAAGATAATATTCAAAAGAGCGGAGAACTAGAAAGGGAAAAGAGGGAAGAAGGAAGGAGAAAAGGAAAGAAATGGAAAAGGGAAAAAATGGAAAAATGTAAATAAACCTGCTTTAAATAAGGGGGGAGTGGAAGGGAGGGGTGGGGAAGGGACGGGGGACCAAGATACATCACGTACAGGTACAAAATAACTACGATAAATGTTATCATTATGTATACAATGTACCAATACATGTTCTTGGTTAAAAATATATATATATCAAGAGAGGGGGCTGGGGATTTGGCTCCGTGGTTAGATTGCTTGCCTAGCAAGCACGAGACCCTGAGTTCGATCCCCGGCATCAAAAAAAGAATACTGGAGGAAAACTAACTAGAGAGATTTTGAAAGAAGAGTAAATGGTTAATTACATTGTGCTATATCCAGGCTATGGGCTCTGAAAGGTGAAAATGCTTGTTTCAGCAAGGAGATAGAAGCACAAGCTCCCGAGCTGCTTTAGGCCTAGCGGCCCTTCCACTCTAAGCAGCGACTTCCGGTGGTGCCCAATTCCCGCCTCGTGCTCCGGAAGCGGAAGTGCTTGTGGGGCCGTTGTGGACGCGCCGCGCTGAGCCACCTGCCTGTGAGCGAGCTGCCGGGGCCTTCGGGCCTCAGTGGCAGCCCCAGCACGTGCCTCCCCCAGGTGAGTTTCCGCTTCGTGTCGCGCGGCGGGGGAAGGACGGGCTGGTGTCCCTCGCGCCTCTGCTCTGAGGGTCGGAACGAAGGGCGCGGGGCGGCAGCCTTCTGCGCACCAGTTTGGGCGTCCAGGCTGTGCACGCCCGCTGCGGGCTGCCCGGCAGCGCACTAACGCAGAGGTTTCCAGTAGTCGGAGAACAAAAACAGGGAGCCCTCAGCGGCGAGCCGGGGCTTCGGGCGCAGCCGGTCGGGTGGGAATGGCGTGAACCCTGCCGGGCTTACCTGGAAAACGGAGGCCCCGCGTGATTGATTCGTGCTACACCTGGTGGCTTCAGCCGTTGGTGAGACCGTACACTCACTTTCGGAACCGTACACACCATGCGGAGAAGCAGCAGCGCGGGGTGGCCTAAAACGGAACCACTAAGGAGTCAGGGGTTCCTGGGGACTGGAATGTGGCCCTGGATCAGTGGCACTGGTGGGCAGATATTTTGGATGAAGGGACAAGATTGCTGTAAGAGGAAAAAGTGGAGGGCCTAGTGGAAAGGAAGAAGATGAAAGCCTTCCAAAGGAAGCAGGCGAGATTTTTATGAAGATTCTTGAGGGCTTGCTGGGAAACACTTGCATTAGGAAACGCGCAGGAGAGGAAACTATTTAACTGAAGCCAGGCCTGTTGGCACACAGCCTGTAATTCCAGCACTCTGAGAGGCTGAGTCAGAAGGACTCCAAGTTCAAGCACAGCCTGGGCAATTTAGCACCTGAGTTAAACCTCGTTGTCTTGGTCTAAAAAAAGTCTGGGATGTAGCTTAGTGGAAATGCCTGAGTTCAGTCCCTACCATCGGACGGAAAAAAAATTAAGAGTGCACATTTGGGAAATGATTGCAGATATTGTACTGTTGTCTGTATTTCCAGCTCTAAGGCTGGAAAGCAAGCCAAGTGTAAAAAGCTAGCATACACACTTGTTAAAGATAGACTGCTCAGCCTTCCGATTGCTCCCGTGTCCAAAGCATCAAAAATACCTGTGCTCTGTCTTCCAAAGCTGGTTTGTAGAAGGTACTCAGCATTTAATTCATCTTCTGTATTAGTCCAGTTTTCCTTCTATAACAAAATATTTGAGGCTCACTATAAAGAAAAGAGGTTTATTTTGGCTCACAATCCCAGAGGTGCAAGGTCCAGGGCCCTCATCTGGTGGTGATGGCCTTGTTGGCAGAGACCTGAGGTGACACAGTGCATCACATGGCAAGACACAAGGAGTGCACGTGTGTCTCTGGGCATAGCTTTATAACCTGTTTCCCTCCTCTTATGAAACCACCAGGATTCAGCCAAGATTTCCCCCAAAGACCCAGTCTAATCCTAAGTACTTCCTAAGGGCCCCGCCTCTAAACACCACAGTCAGATCAAAGTTTTCACCCTTTTAATGCCTCACAGTGGGATTAAATTTCAACACATAGAGTGGGGCACACTCTAACTGTATCCAAACTGTAGCATCTTCCTTTATTTAATGTTAAAGTCTAACTGGTTTACAGTCTTTCATATAAACATCCCGAGACATACCAGATGTCATATACTGCCTTTCTGTAGCTATACTATTGTCTCAAAACTTGAAATTACCTCTTATACACGTATGCATGTTATTAGCTTTTGTGTTTATATGTTAAATAGGTGGGCATTGAGCTCACAATAATGATTTTGCTGGCAGCAATGAAATATCATTTAGGACTATTTTAGAATACTTTATTTCCATCTTGTGCCTTTGTGGTTTTATAATATCTACTTGAAATCTCAATGGGAAATTCAGGTAGGTGGTTGTATTTAAAAGTTCAAGATAAAGCTGGTTTGATTTAAAAGGCAGACTTACTGTTTAATTTTTTGTCACCTTTGTAACGATTTTAACTTAAAAATATTATATGTCCCTCTTCCTCATCTCTTAATATGGTAGAACGGTTGGTCATGTTACCTTAATGAAGACAGTTGCTGATATGTTAAAAAAAAATCTGGAAAATATCAAATACTTGAGAGTTTCTCAGTAAAATGTACGTGAACTGTCATTTTCAAGGTATGCAGGCTTTAGAGCTACAAAATTGAGGATGCAGAGACTTTCTTTCAAATATGGTTAGTGAGTGCATATTGAAGGTATGAACTGAATGACCTCTGCCTGATTTGATGTCATTTTTTAAGTGGTTGCCAAAGAAATGAAAGCTCTGTAATTTAGGATGACTGAGCTGGGAAAGAATAAGCAAACTAAAAATTGTTAGTTGACTTCAGGGGTTGAAGCTGGTCCCCTGGAACCAGTTTTCTCTAATATTAAGTGACTCAGTTGCTGCTGCAGAAATCGTGACAATGTCTTTCACTTTGGTTTCTGTAAGCAGACTGGGACTTATTAAACCTACCACAGCCCCGACTTTCAGAACCATATTAGGCATTTGTGAGAGCCTCGTACCCTGGAACATAGTGTGAAGGCTGCCAGCGTGAATGCCAAGTTGCTGCGTATCAGGATATCATTAGTGGATTATTTCTATCTATAGATTATTTTCAAAGTTTATTTAGCAAATTGTAATTTTAAGCCTATTTCATGCGCCTGACATTGAGAAAGCAATAACAATTTGAGTTATTATTAGACTTTCTAGAGAGAGCACAAAATTTATGAAAGTATCAACAAAATATAACCTTTAAAATTTAAATACACAGAAATCAGAGCAATAGAAGCAGAAATTTAAAGAACTTAGTGTATTAGTATTAGAACTGAGTAAAATTAGTATTACTGTAAAAACACAAATCAAAATATGATATGTGGGCATTATCAAAACAACTGAACAAATGATTTATTTAAATAAGAAAAAATCCATTTTCTAGTGCTATGGAAAACAGTTTTCTTTTTTTATCTTGTTTTTTTTTTGTTTGTTGGGGGTTTTTTTGTTTTGAGACAGGGTCTTGCCATGTAGTTGAGACTACCCTTGAACTCATTATGTAGCCCAGGCTGTCCTCGAACTTGTGGTGATCCTCCTGCCTCAGCCTCCTGAGTGCTAGGATTACAGGCATGCATCACCATACCCGGTTTTTGTTTTTCATTTTGAGACAGTGTTTCACTAAGTTTCTAAATTACCTGGGCTGGGCTCAAATTTGTGATTCTCCTGCCTCAGCCTCCCAGAGTGCCAGGATTATGGGTGTGTACCACCATGTTCAGCGGCGAAACAGTGCTCTGACTGAAATTTTATGTACATAATTATTATTTTTAACACTAGCTAGGCTTATGATTGCAAAACAATTTAGTCTTCAGAGCATCAGAGCATCATTTGTGCTCTGAGAGGTCAAGACAAATTTTTCATATGCTGACTAGGCTTGTGATTTAGTATTACATTGTTACACTGAAAAATAACACAGCTACCATACTGTCAGAGAACTTCAGAGCAGATATTTTTCATTCAAACCCATATATCTTGCAAAAGCCCTTTTTGACTGTTCTCTATTAATCATCAGATATTTATGGACATCCACCCTGTGTCCAGCCCAATATACTTCAGCACTGGACATGAGAGACCTAAGCGAGGTCTTATTCCTGCTCCTGAGGAGTGCAGAGTCTGTTGAGGGGATGTGCAATCACAGGAATCTGAGAAACCCATGAGAGGTTGAGTGTGGAGCACATGGGAACATGTAGCGAGGGAGTTAACCAATTTCCAGCAAATAAAACTGGATAATATGTGTGGATGAAAAGCATTTTAAAGCTGATTTTATCAGATTACTGCATAGTACTCTTCAGAAAGTTGTGCATAAATATTTCAAGGCATTAAAATTTTTATGCCCTGCTTCCTCCCCAAAATGATTTGAAGCAGTTAATATTTCAGTTAGCAAATTAGTCTTCCATTTCTGTAAAACAAACACAAATACATTCCTTTGTCTTACCAACACACGTTAAACAAGAGAAGCAACCCAATCTTTGTTGCTAAATTCAACTTTAAAGTCCGTTCAGCTCACAAAAAGGAGCAATCCATCACCCCCAAAAGGTGCTCGGCTCTGTACATCCTCACACGTACCACGCTTGTGGTGGAAGGTCTGTCTTGGTGTCTGCTTTAGCAATAAATATTTTTCCTTTAGCACATGACAAAGATTTAATTGACAATCTGATAAATTCTACCAACCAAAAAAAGCTATCTGTTGTTTCTACCAGTGTTCTATCATCAATTATCTTACCATTCAGAATATCCATGAAATATTCAGAGCCCTGTGTAATAAGAAGGCGTGGATGGATGCCATTGTGCGACAGCATATGTTCTGCAGCACATGCTCCATGACCCAGGAAGTGCTTCTTCCTCTCCTAACACATGCCTTGGACAGTCTTAACAGAAGCTCCAAAGTGGTAACCAAAACACACTTCCCTCCATGACAGATGATGCATCCTGTCATTTTTTTTTTATAGAAAAGTGATTTAATCATTTCAATGAAATGCTCTTTAAAACAAGATGAAATTTTAGCATTTATGTATTTTATACCTGATACTATGCTTCTTTCCCATACTAGCCTGGTTAGTGGCAGGATATAAGGAAGAAAAAAAAATACACATTTTTATATATATATATGTATCTCAAGCTGTAGTTCTATAGAGGAAATATATATCTCTAAATGTCAGTATAAAAGCATCCTGAGTTTCAGTGTTTTCGTCTCTCAAATGGTTCAGGTAGGAATTAGAGACTTGATGATCTCCTCTCCTTAAAGACTGACTTTATGTGAGAGAGTGTGCTTACTTAAAAAAATTCACTTAATAGTCACACAGAAAGAAGACTGGAATTTTTCATATAAATTTGAAAAGTTAAAGTGAAAGGAATCAGTTAAATCTTCTCATTTTATACATGAAAAACTGGAATCTAAAGCAGTTCAGGAAATTGCCATAGGCTATGTGAACTGCTTGTGGCAGAACTGAGGTTACAACCCTGCCGCCTTGGCTTGAATTCTGTCAACAAAGTTGGTCTCCCAAACCTGTTTCCTATTTGTAGAGAAGAGTGCTTGAAATTAACAGAAGATAATGATGATTGAAATTAAAGACTTGATGTGACAAACTGGCTTAAATCCATTCCTGCCCTGCCCTTTCAGCTGCTCTATGAGAAAAATGAGATAATTTTCTTCTATACTTATATGGAAAGTAAAGTGAAATCTTTAGGGAAAAGAGGACAAATAAATTCAAAATACAATGTTAGTGACAAAACCAGGCTGCAAGTCTCAATATTTACAGGTTTAGGATTCTGGCAACTTGGCACTTCACAAATTTGAATTCACATTTCAGCTTTGCCACTTCAAATAGTTTTATTTGATTTGCTTCTGCAAGCCTTGGTTTCTTCATCTGTCAACTAGAGTTAATAACAGTATTTGCCTCATAATCTTTCTGTAAAGATGTACCAAGATTGTGTGTGTGTGTGTGCGCGCGCACGCCTGTGTGTGTATATATATATGTATATGTGTGTGTATATATCTCTATATCTATATCTATATATATATATATATCTTATTTATTGTGTCCCAGCTCCCTAGTATATAAACACGGTCTCATTCCATAACTTTAAAATCACTTGGTTACGGAATAGCATGCATTTTGGAATGTTGGAATTTCACGCAGATAAACATACAATACTCACTTCTACGGATTGTAAAATCAGTGCCAGTGAAGAAGCTATAGAAATACATGATGATGTAGATAGTGTCATCCTCTGGCCAGGAACCTTTGAAAACTTCTACAGGGCAGGCAGGCTCCCTTCTAATATCTCCTTCAACTTAATTCTACTAGTATTTGTTGCATACCTGTGATGTAGCAGGGTCTCTCCCAGGCACATGTGGTACAGCAGTGTGGAAAATTCTTTGGGCTGATTACCAGGAAAAATATCCTTAGCTTTCTTTCCTTGTCTTCTATAAAATATGTGGTGTCTCCAGGTTGGCAACTACAGATACCCATGCACCTTAGTCTCAGCTAAGATGATAAGAGATGACCCACAAGGCAGGTTTCATGGAAAGCCTGTTCAAGGGGAGAGAGATAGCTGGCCTTTTTCCTTCCATTTTGTTTCATTTGGCCTTTGTATGTATGAAATATCTCCGTAAATTACAGACTTAAAGATTATGATTTAGTTGATCATGATCTTGCCTCCTGGGCTGGGCTCTGCAAGAAGTTTATCGGTGCTCCATGAGGCACTGGCTGCACCTTCTTATGTGTGGGCCTGGATCAGGGATGGTGAACCTTTTAGAACTTTCAGTGATAACAAATAGCCTGTGGCAACACACCTGCCATAGGTTTGTCTCCGCCAGGCTAGAGAATTCACTCCGTGTTGGTTTCTCAGCTGGGAATGACTTGAATGAGCCTCCACCTGAGCTTCTCTCTCCCTGTGGTCTTTTGTTTTCCAGGGCTCCTCTCTTCACTGGGGCCCTTGTCCTCTAGCCTAGACTTCCTTACTTGCTCTTCTAGAAAAGTGAGAGAGGGAAAGTAGAAGTTGTAAGATTCTTGAGTCTAGAGCTAGCATATCATCTCTTGTGCCTGGCCTGAGAGCCCAAGTCAGTGAGTGGGTAGGAAGAGACGTATCCAAGGGCATGAGCTCGGGAAGGCTTGACTGCCTTGGAGCCGCCCGTGACCCCCTTCTACAGCTGCCCTCTGACCCCAGTGATTTATGTCCTTCCTTGGGTATGGGCTTGTCCCCTCCTCAGATAATTGGTGTCTCATCCAACAGGTGGCCTGTAGAAATTCTGAAGTCTAGCCAAGCACTTATGGCCAGCTACCCCTACTCTAGGACCTCATAATATCCCTCATTGAAGGCCAGCTTTTGTGACCTATGAATGGTTTCACAGTCTATATTAATATCATTTCTATTGCTTTGTAACAAGCCAATCGAAAAGTTGATGTCTTAAGCTAATGATAATTTATGATTTCCCACAATCCTGTCCGTGCACAGTCTTGGGCAGTTCTTCTGTAGGTCTTGCCTGTGCTCCCTCATGTAGCTGAAGTCAGCTGAGAGCATGACTCAGCTGAGTGGTCTGAGCTACTCCTAAGATGTTGAAAGTCAGTGCTGGCCACTTGCTGAGTACTTTGGATTGCTCCGATGGGCTTCTTACTCTGGTGGGCTTACTCGATTTTTACACCAAATAATTTCCAAAGGTTTTCCAAGAATCAGAGCAGAGCCTGAAGGATGTACTCAAGGCTGTGCTTTAGAACTCGTGTAATGTCACTTACGCCTCCTTTCCTGGTTAAAAAAAAAAAAAAAAACCAGCAAAAACCAAACAACAATGATGAAACACAAGTCCAACTCAGACTCTGGAAATAAAACAGACTCCTGCTCTTTAGGAAAAGAGTGGCAGTGCTACACTCACAGGGGAATGGGGAAAAAGAGACTAATCCATTAAAGGCCGTTAGTATTGTGGCCTTAGACCCCCTTCTCTCTCCTCTCAAGTGGAGTGTGGACCCAAAGGTAGAAGAAAGGAGGCAGCTTGCAAATGTGCTGATGGACATGAGGTGATTAAGGGTGGCCTGGCCCTTCACAGTGACTCTTGACTTACTACCCTTGGGCTTCCTGTATTGTTTTTTAAAATGTTTTATGTAATTAAGTCACTGTGATATAGACCTTCTTTTTTTGTCTTTTGTATACCTTTAATTAGATCTTACAGCAAGCTAGTTTTTACCCTCAATGCGTATATTTGGATGTGAACATACTTAACCCTGCTTATTCTATACAACAGTTCTGGTGCAGAAGAAACATCTTACATAATGTTCGGTTACATCTATAAAGTAATTCATGTGCCTAGCCCACAATAAATAATGAGTAGCTTATAGCTGTTGTTATCACATCTTTTCCACGGTATAGTCGCACAACTTGAAAATCCATCAATAGGTTAAATCCAATTCATTGTTTAGTTTGCTATAAAAAAGTATACCAGTGTATTAAAGAAAATAAGTCTTGAAAATACTATTAACATTTTTAATTTTATAATGCCAGATATATGTGTGATGTTGGTATATTAGTTTTCCTCTTACTCCTGTAGAGAGCATAGTTCATAGAGTAACTTTATCTGAGCACAAGGTACTATACATGTAATGACATGTTCTTAAAGTTAATCTGTGAGAGCAACATTAAAATTTTTCTGCATGTTTACATTATGTTTTTGAGGGCGAAGAATCACATATAAATTCAAATGGTAGATTTTACCTTACAGAACTGTATACCTGGATGCAAAATTGTAGGACAATTTTGCAGGGCTTCAGGGCTTGATTTTTTTCCCCTGGCCTAACTTAACACGTTTCCACCAGCTTGAGCCACCAGTGGTACGTGCATACTCCCGTCAGGTGGACTGCGCCTCTGGTGGTGCAAGTGGTGCACTCGTGCATGAGACACTCGTGCACGTGCCACCAGTGGCTCAAGCTCCTGGCGGTGAGACAGATGAATTACATTTTAAGCTGATATTTTCTTGTCAAACTTCCCCTTGATTTCTGTGCACCTGTTCTCACCTATCTTAAAGCACATACTTCTTGTGACTGTTGTAGATGGCGACCGGCATTGAGGCAGGAATTCAGTGCCCTGTCCCCCAGGCCTGGTTCTTCCCAGGTTGCCTGCCTAGTAGGGTGACCAGAGTGACCACCATCTAAGGGAAGAGCTGTGACAAATGGGCAGACAAGGCTGCCGTCTGTATAATCACATACGAGGCCTTCCGGGCTTTAAAATAACAGTAAGTAAAACAATATCTTTTGCTTCCTGTTTTTTCATTTGTTGAAGTTGTTTGGATGTATTTCCTTCTCAAAGCAAGACACATGAGTTGCCCAAGAAATAAATATAATCGATGCGGACAGAGGCACCACTAACAAGTGGGTTTACTATATATAACGGCTTATAATTTTTTCCATGGTCAGAAAAAATTAGTAGTGTGTGCATGTGTGATGGTTATGGTGCCCGCATAAAATAGCTGGTGGAGTGATGGTCCACACACATCACAGAAGAGCCTTTCCGCTGCCACCACAGGCAGAGGCGGCTCCTCTGGAGTCTGCCGTGCTGTCACAAGCAACACGGGTTTCCTCTGGAAACCACCTTCAGAACAGCAAACCCCAAGTGAGAGGGTAGGGAAGTCAGAGAAGCTCACCTCCTCTGATATGGGGACCAGCACTGAGATCAGCCAACCAGGAATGGAATTGCTATAAGTGTCTGCGTCTCCTGGTCTGCAAGAGACAGAACAGTATGAACAGCAATCATCAAAATAACAAGAAGGAAACCTAATGAAGGGGAACAACCCCTTTTTAAAAGTTGGAAAGAATTTTCCATTGGGTGTAGTTCTTAGATTTTCTCAAAGGAATACCTTTTAACCAGCTTTGATTTGGCTGTTTGATGTGACCATTTAAATGCATCTGTCTCCAGGAAAAAAAATGGTGGCTTAAAAACGTAAGGGCTCCCTAGTTTATTTTCAGTTGCTGTGAACAGCAAGCACCCTGGGCCTGTGTGCCATTATCTGTCACCTACCCAGTACACTAGTACACAGGAAGCATCCTTTTTTTGAAACTGGGAATTGAACTCAGGGGTGCATGTGTGCTAGACAAACCTCTCCCATTCGGCGAAATCCTCAGCACTTTTTACTTTTTATTTTGAGATAGAATTTAAATTGACTAGGTTGGCCTCAAATTTGTAATCCTTCTGTCCCAGCTTCTGAGTATCTGAAATTACATGTATGTGCCACCACATCCAGCTAAGGAGACATTGTTTTGATTTGTTTTGTTTTGCATATATATATTTATGTGTTTTCTTTTGCAAGCAGGTAAGAGAATAAAAACATATACACCTACAACATGGTAAAACTATAGTTGTCTTTAAGGGTTAGTTATCCATTTGCAAAAGTATCATAATTAAAAGAGGTTTAGTAATATCACATTTAGTAATATAATATATGCATGTTGCTTAGTGCCAGTGGAATGCTTAGAAATCCAACTGAAGTTTTCTGTGCAGTTGAGGCCTAGGAATAAGAGATTCCATCATCATTCTCAAAGATCCTTGTCTCTCGAATCCAGTACCCCCAAGAAACGTAGCTACAAAGACCAATATTTAGTGCATACCCAGTTACATAAGAATAACACATTCGGGAAACCAACAAAACCCTGTAAATTGAGCATCCAGTCTTTTAAGCTCATTACTAAACCGACAAATCTATCAGTTGAAAGAAAGTGACTGTGGAGCATTATAACTTTAAGACAAGTACTCACACGATATGAGATAGAGACCATTGACTATAGAAGTAAAATCTCATGGAGTTTTATAAGCCTTTTTCTTTTGGGAGGATGCTAAATGACACTTTCTGAGTAATGCACAGGAATCAGCATAAAACTCCTGGTTATGCCTAATTTATCTGCAAAGTGTTGCCTAACCCCCACCTAAAAGCAAAGTGTGGATAGGAATAAGTTTTAAAAGCAGAGATACTATGTTTGTCTTGTCAAGACATACACAGATGGAAGCGCTTCGGTGCTTTCTTTGCATGCCTCTGAGAATAAGGACCGGGCCCCTTCCTACCTCGCCCAGCTGCCCTCTCCCCTCTGCTGCCAACAGTGCACACTGTGCTTCTGCCCTGGCCTCAGCCCTGGACCTGTGCCCACCATCCCTGCTCCAAGACCTGAAACCATTGGCTTTTAGCACTGCCATCCTCTCTTCGGAGTGCACCCTCTCCTTAGTCACTTCCTAGATCATTATGCATTCTTAAGGCTCTGTTTCTTTGAAGCACTTTATCAGTGTTGCAGTTTTATGTTCATTTATGTGACCATTGACTACTGTCTGTCTCTCCCACAAAACTAATTTCCATGAAGTCAGGGAATATGGCTTTCTGCTCATTATTGCATCCCCAGGGCCTAACATAGTGCCTGGCACATGGTAGCCATTAAAAACTGTATTAGCTAAATGAATGAATTAATTTAAATAATAATTGCTGTTATTCTGGATTTTAGGACTCAGCCTACACTAAAATTAATGGTGTATTTGCACATTTCCACCCACCAAAGTTCTGTCTTTGTTCTCTTTTCTTTCCCCTGACATCTCAGAATGTTTCATGAGATCTCTGTACTAGGATTATCTTTACTCTTCTCATTTTTTTAGTGGAATTATAAAATTTAACTCCCTCTTCAATTTGGAGTCAAAGAAGAATGAGAATACTAATTCCGTCTAAATTTCGTTGTCTTCTCCCAATCACCATCACACCCTTTCAAATTCTCATACACTGATTAGCAGAAAGAAAAACAAAACTGAAATATGGTTTAAAGTCTGATTGATCCAATGATTTAAGTAGTTTTTTAGAGATCAAACTCTCATATGAACACGTGCAGGCTTTCAGAGAGCCCTTCTCTCCTGTTTTCCCCTCAAAGTCTGAGTCTAGGTGTGGCTTCTACAACCTCATGACAACAAACCTGAGAACAGGGACTTTGGCATGCCCTCTGTCTCCACTGGTCGATAAGGCAACTCCCTCGGTTCACCAGCATTTGCTTTCTGGCATTTACACCAGAGCCATGGTATGGCTCATCATTCAGTCCAGCTTGGCTGTGTGCTTTGGCTGGTGAGCAAATACCAAGTATTGTATGTGTATTTAGTGAAAACCCAAAGGCACCCTGTTAAACCATCTGCCAAGACAGTCATGGAATAACTTGCTACCTTGCTGATGGCTCTAAAACAAACACTTCTCAAAATATAACATCTATAATTAGAAAGGTTGTCATCCCCTGTCCCTCCACACTGACCCATGTTCTCAAGTTACATAACCTAAGAAGAACTTCACAGTTTGCCTACATACATACACATCTGTACACAAGTGAGGAAGGTCTTTCTGCTCTTTCCTGTTCTAGGCCGGGCACATCGTGTAAGGTCTCATTCCGAGGAGACCCAAACCAGGGTAGCTTTGGGGAAGTCATGTTTCATAAAAGTCCTGCAGCTGAGAATTGAAGTGGCACAAACTGAAAATTCACTGAAGCCACTTCAGAAGCCACATTACTGAAATCTTAATTTTATAGCTGATAAAACTACAGAGTGTTAAGTGATTCCCCATGATCACACAGGGAGGGAGTGTCAGAGCCTGGACACAAACCCTTGTCTTTTGGTGACTACCAGCCCTGTTGGACTTTGCTCTCTGGGCTCTGGTGCAGGTGAAGTTAGGATAAGGGGGAAAATCACTCAGATCAGGTCTCAGCGTTTACTTTGAAGACAAGTTATTCTTGCCACTGAAGGTTGGGCAGAGTGAAGACATTCCCGAGTATGCTCACATTTGACTTCCTTTACTTATCTCCCAGAAAGCAGAGAATGATTCCTAGTGAGTCAAACGAGGATTAAGGAACCAAGACATAGAATAGAGAGAGTTAAAAATGAAGGAAGGGAGAGTGTGAGAGAAGATGAGAGAGAAGGAGAAAAGAAGAAGGGAGGAAAAGAGCATGTGCGGATGAGGTAGAATTTTGCTGGCATTCAGGATCTCTGGTCAGCTTCATGACCCAGTGGTAGATGCTTCCCTGTATCTATGCCAGGGAAAAAATTAGAAGCTCTTAGGAAACTGTGCCATGTCTAGGAAGACATGTTCCGGTGGCAAGGTGGGAATTAGTGATGGAAGTAGCCAATGTAACTTCTACAACACTCAGACTCCAGAAGACATACAGGTATCCAGAGAGCCATTGGAAAGCCCAAAGGAGTACCTATCTGTACATTTAATTTGGTTAAGTCAGTCTGCACAGCGTTTCAAGACTAATGGATGGAATGCAGTTTATAAATGTCACTTATAACTATAATGTTCACCCTGTGCCATAATTTAATTCGATGAAGCTAAAGGCTAGTAAATTTAGAACCCATAAAAGGAAATACTTCCTCCTGTTGTACATTTCACCCAACAGAGACCATCGCCAGAGGTCACCGACACAGGGCCAGCACTGAGAAGGACCTTGGCAGGCCTGCATTAGCTATATATCTGGCCAGTCCATGGGGAGGTGATGCGGGAGTCATAGGATCCTGTGCTTAGGTACTAAGGGAAGCCTGGCCCGGGGTGCATGGGAACCCTGCTCCTCAGAGCCATATTCACCACCCCTCCTCACGACAAAAACAGTTCTGATTTGCATCTTCAGCTGTGCAGAGTGACGAGCAAAGGAACTGCCTGACCCCAGACCTCTTCCTGGTAGGGATACCCAGCTCTGAAGCCACCATTCCCACTGATCCCCACCTCAACTCCACCTTGATGCCAGGAACTTCCTGGAGATAAAGCCCTTGATACTGTCCCTTCCTGCTTAGCTGCAAGCATGTGGAATGGAGCAAGTCTGCGCTGATGTGCCCAGCAGACTCAGCGGACTCAGACAGATCAGCCCGAGGGGCAGGTAGAAAGCACAGGACTGCATTTGTCTTCTAGAGGAGGCATCGTGGTCTCTGTTTCTACAATTTCTTCCTTAGATTGCAGCGAGGGCATTATAGTGATTTTTAAAAATCTCTGAATTTAACGCCATGGTGTTAAAGGGGATTTACAAAATATTTGTTGTGAAAGGGGGGCGTTAAATCAAACTCTGACGGTTTCAGCATTCACATGTTCTTCAGGGGCCTTTCCAACTGAGTATTCGGGTTTCCTGTACTACATCCTCCTGTGGATTTCTTCAGACTTGCTGAGTATTACTGTCTCTGTTTCTGTTAAATGCAGACTTTATTAGCGTTGGTCACTTCCTGTTCATGTCTTAATTCTGCACATCCTGGATTGCCTATTAATGTAGGACCCTACTCCAATGCCTTTGTACTGAAGGACCCTTCAACTGACTACTAGTAGGACTTTCGTTACCTGATTGCAAACGCCAACTCTATGGATTTTTTTGGTTTATGTACAGTTTAAAAACTCAGAGTTGGGGAAGCCTTGATTCAACTCTGAGAACCTCAGCTGCCCTAAATCTTTGTTGTTTTATCCATAAGCTATAGATAACACCACCAATCTCACTGAACTGTCTTAAGGATCAAATGAGATACTGAATGTATAGGATCGGGCATGGTGTAAGCTGTATACATGGAACTATAGAACTCTCTTCCTTGATTTTGAATTACTTAGTTTCTGTTTAGAATGTCAGTTAATATTAGGCGTTAAGTAGCATCTATTCCTTGCAGGAGTTTTTCATTCAGAACTCAGAAGTTAAGCCAAAAGCTCAAAAATACATCTACCATTGGTGATACCCTAATGCAATTGTTTATTTGGTTTGACTTTAATTAACAGAGTGAGAGATGCTTTTGATATGGTGTGAAAGCATTCACTTAATTCTCCCATGCAGTAGTCTCCCGGGTGAAAGCCTCTGCTTCTGTGCTTGGTCAAGCCTTAAACTTTATGTGCTTTGGCACTGCACTGTAACAGAAGCGTTCCAGCTGAGACAGCCAAGTACGCAGAGTAAATATAAATTTTTATCAGTACTGTAAATGTTCATAATCCTGACTCTTTGTGGAAGGCTGTGGAATACTTTGAGTCCTAAGACTAGAAGGGCAGTAAGGCTTGGGAGTGACTGTAGATCACTTACACTGCGGATGCCCACAAGTCATTACCGTGTGCGTAACAGTGCCCACAGTATTTAGCATGAAACAAGTGAAGAACTAACAGCATAAGATCTGACCTAAACTCCAAGATGACTTTCTAGCTATGAGCCACATAAACTCTTCAAAACACACACACACACACACACACACACACACACACACACACACACACACACGATTTCTGGTAGAAAGCTGCCCTACAGGAAGATGCAGTAACACATGTGAAAACAATATGAGAGTTCTAAGGTGTGACTGTAGCTTTGCAGTGGCCTTCATCCAGGTCAAGTGCATTACTATTAAGTATGAGGATTTTCAAGCCAGCTGGTCGCACTGATCCAGGCGATATGGTTAGTGCACAACACTATGTTCTCCATTTCGTTCATCAGCTCCTGGGTTCTCTCTAAGTCATGTTGCCTATTTCAGATTACTTCCAAGCACTTACATACAAGCATGAAGATAAAGCAAGCAAACCTCCACACACTCTCCTTGGGGTTGATGACTTGTATTTTTCTCATCTATCAACTAGCAAATCCTGGTTGAGTAAAGATCTTTGCTGAGCTCTAAAACATCTTCTAAGTAGTGAAGGCACCACTGTGCTTGTTCTGGGAGAGATTTCTTCCAGCAGCAAAAAGCAAAGTGAGATATCTCAGAGAAGAACACACCAGCCCAGAGGCAATCCCTGCCTGGGCAGCTTCAGTCCGTTCTTCCTTCTGTAACCTGTACTGTTAGAGACTGGGCTGTGTCATCTGTGAAGCTCTGGGACAGTCTGTGCCATCCTGGCACTGGTCTAAGAACGTTAACTCCAGTACGTGTGAAGAATGAATTGTATAGTCCTCTGCAGTGTCACTGAATCCATTCTCAAAATGCCCTTTTTCTGAGCCTTACAAGATAGCTCATTTAGGTTAGGGCCATTCTTGGTCGGAGGAAAGGATTTGAGGTGAAATCAGAATAATGTTTCCTGCCCTCAAATGCCATTGCATTAAGATGTACCTGATCCGTGATTCCTGAGGCCCTGATGCACGACACACTTTCAAAATTAATGATACATTGTCTTGGCTTACTCCCTAATTGTTTTATGATCCTTCATTGTCAATTCCCAGATTTTAAAAGGGCAGGGGCAGCCCCTTTCACTTCTGCTGCATCCACTGCCATAGTCTCCGACACAGAGCTGTTTTAATACACATTTTCTAAGTTCTCCTAGGTAACATGAACAATTCAGTAACTCTCCTATTAGATTGATCCTTTCATTCATTCAGCAGAACATGCTGTTTCTCCTTTTATTTAGAAAATGAAATGCTCCAAACCTTTAAGCTGACGGAGCTCAAGCAGTATTTGTCTGGTCCACTCCTGTGCTAAGCGTGTTTTCTCTGGCTCCTCCTTCCTGGCTTCTCACCACACACAGCTGCCCACCAGGCTTCATCCATTCCATCCGCCATCTTCCTCCCTGATCCATTCTTCCTCTCCACCTTGAGCTCTCCTGCCCCATCATGGAGCCCCATCTCCTTCTTCAGCTTTGCTTCAAGAGCCTCCAAGTTGATTTCGCTTTGTCTCCTTGATCGCTGCATGTTTTCAGGGCACCAGTTACATATGTAGTGCTCCTGGGTACTGTGGACACACGTGCCGTCTCTGCTGCCATTGCCTTTCTGTCTCACGCTTGGAGACAGATCCCAGTAATGATTAAAAAACAGATAAACTAGATAATTTCAGGTTGTTTTATGTGCTGTATAAGGGGGAAGTGATGTTATACTGACTGGCATTATAAAGGGAAGGTACTTTTTTAGGAAAGGCATTTTGAGCTGTAACATTTAGCTGAAAGGATGAAAAGGAGCCAGCCATCTGAAGAGTGGGGAGAGTTTTCCAGACAGAAGTGAAGGCACAGAACAAAATGCTAACCTGCATGGGTGGTGCCCAGAAAGGTGGACGCATCACATGAGCTGAGATGAGTAGGGCGCCCGGCAGCACATCGTGTGGCTTTGGCAGCAGTTGGAGAGAGTCTAGATTGTAGTCTAGGAGCAATAGGAAGACACCAGAGAGCTGTAAGCAGGGAAGAGGCATCACAGAGTTTCAAATTTTAATAGGTTCGTTCTTGCTGTCCTGAGGAGATTGGATCACATACAAGCCCAGCTGTGTCAGAAAGGGCATTTAGGGGACCACAGCAGCAATCCAGGTAGGAGAAGATGGTGGCTTCTCCAGTGGTGGTGAAAAGTGAAATGAAGATATAGATTGAGGATGTAGTTTGGCCTGGGGAGTAAGACAATGGAGAAATAAAGATGACACCTAGGTGTGGGGCTCAAACACCTACATGGCTGATTTTCTCATCTGTTCACGTGGGCCAGAACAGAGAAGGAGTACATTTCTTCCCATTCTCCACAGACACTTTTTCTGAAATTAGTTGTGGTTTGTTCTTGCTTCACCTTCTTCAGTTACTTCCCGTTTTTCCCAGTGTAAAATCTGTGCTTTATGTTTTGTGCTTGGAGTCACCTGAGCGCGCCCTTCCTCTTCAGCCTCTTTCCCCTCGCCACACCCCTGCAGCACCTGGGGCTGCAGCTGGAGCATCTGTTCTCTACCCCACCTGCCTCGGCGCTCCCTGTCTCTCTGGCCAAAAGTGTTGTCACCCCTACTGTGTGCTGCCATGCCTCCATGTCTTACAGGATGCAGTGGGCCTGGGTGAGTCCCCCTTGTGACGTCCCGTCTGCCTAGTCCCTGAGTTAGGCTCCCGAGCCAGCCTTGGAGAATAGGCCAACCACCGTGCAGCAGCTGGATGTGCCTCAGTCTGGGTTTTGTCACCAGATAGGGTCCCACCCAGCTTTGTACCGCAGGGCCCAGGAATCATATTGTCCTTGCTCGGCCAATGAATGATTGAGATACGCTTAACACATTGTCTTCTAAAACAGTTATCGGTCTCTCTACGCAGTTCTTCTAGCTCTGTAAATATACTGATAACTGAGTAGAGGACATCTGGAAGCCCCGACTCTAGTACTCGGGATCTTGGTTGAGATGACCCTCGCTACAGAGTCACCTTGGAGAGGTAATAGAACCTTTGCTAACTGCTCTGTAGCTGTTCTTTCTTTGATTTATTTTCTGCTTATATTGACCCCTTAGTAGCATGTGGCAGGGATCCAGAACTGAAAAGGAAACCTTAACCTAGTTATATACTTGGGTTTCACTATATATACATATATATATATGTGTGTGTATACATATATATATACACACACACATATATATATACACACACACACACACATATATATACACACATATATATATGTATTTATATGAATACTTGGATTTTTAGCTGAATTTCTCTTAGCAACTAGACTAGCATCATGACTGGGCAGAATGAACTTCAGGTATGTCAGCAAGGTAATACTACCCAATAAGGCTCATCCTAGCTTGCTGAACTGGCCAGGACAACTTTTCTGCCTTCTGATTAACAGGACGGGAATCTCTGTTAAATATTCAACTATTTCTTACATACCGCCCACCACAACACATGAATAATTTGTTAGTAGTCTTTTGTATTTGTTTATCTGTTGCCCCAGCTTAGTTTCATGGATGGTAAAGCAATATGGAAGACAGTTTTCTGCAGAACAAAATTGCTGTGGGGATAATCACTTCATGAGTCCCGAAACCCTACTCCAAGCCACTGCATGCTGAGGAAGAGGTCCTCATAGGAAGTTGTTGTCAAGGTGTCAAAGTTACACAGCTGGACACTGCCCTGCTCTGTGTTTTAGACTTCGTTTGCCTTGTGCTTGCCTCAGTCTGCTGCTAGGAAACTTATATTCTAATAACTTGATTTTTAATTAGTGAGAAACCAAGGCAGTACTAGTTAAATGTCTCACGAAGCGTTACAGATGACTCTAAATGCCTCATGATATAAATACTTTTAGTAAAGTGAAAACACAAGTAGCTTTGCATGTATTTATATGTTTTGCCCTTTAAGTTTTGAGTTTAAAGGCTGAAAGCAGAGATGGTGGTAAAAGGAAGGTAGCTTCCTCTGGAGATTCATGCAGTAAATTACTTGATTCACTCGGTGCATGTTGAGAGGCCCTCCCATGTGCAGCATACGCAAGGTGGGGTCACCAGGGCCACGAACACAGGGTGGCTGCCAAGAAGCTTTCAGAGTGACCCCTTTCCCGGTGGGAACCTTTCCAGGCCCTTTGTCTGATCTCAAAAGACAGGTTGGGTGTGGAGTGAGGTGCATGTTCTGGGGTCCTGAGCTCTAGAAATGGCCATGCGTATGATTTTAAAAATTATCTCATGCAAATTAACACTTTCCCAGGCAATTGCTTTGCAGAAGTGGTGAGTTCTACTTGTCACATCTGGAAAGTAAATATCTATTTTCCCTAAGAACTTAAGGTGCTTTCCAAAGTAAAACATTAAAAATACAAGAAATAGTTTGAGGGCTGGGGATTTAGCTCAGTGGTTAAAGTGTTTGCCTCGCAAGCATGAGGCCCTGAGTTTGATTCCCGGTACCAAAAAAAAAAAAAAAAAAAGTTTAAAACACCTAAAATTATTTAAAAGTTAAATTGTCCAAGTAAAAAATGTATTTCATGACATTTAGGTCTGGACAAGAATAAAATTTCTATTTCATTTTAGCTCTGCACTAGAACAAAATTCCTCTTTAAGCCATGATCCGGTCTCTCTGTTAGGAATAAAATAGAATGATGTGTATTTCCTACTCAGAACTTTGGGCTAGAGTTGATGTTGAGACAGGAAAGAAGCAGAGCAGTTAGGCACTTCCCTCCCTCCTCCAGCCACATGTCACCAGCCCCCAAGACTACCTTGCCCAGGAGCCTGCCGGCCACCCTGCTGCTTCAGGCTCTGTCCCGGGCCTCAGTGCCTCTTGTCCCCAAAGGCAGGCCTGCCGTGCCACCCTTGGCTTTGCTCACACCTTCCTCTACCTCAGCTCCACCTGCTGAAAATCCTGCCTCCCCTGGGAAGGAGGCGAAGGCGCTGCTTCAGGAGGACTCCCTCCTTCCTTGATTCAGTCGCTGAGTTTGTGAAATGGAGTTAATAATACAGCCAGTTCTCAATTTAGATTTTTCCACTTGCAGTTTTTAAGCTTAAAGATGGTGCAAAAGCAAAGCATTTTCAGTAGAAACCATACCTGGCATTTTGAATTCTGGTGTTTCTTGGCCGGCATGCAGTGTGAGTCTCTCTTACTGCTGGACAGCAGCAGGGCCCCACAGGTAGGAGGAAGCCAACTACTTAACATACATGTTCTGAGTATTTACAATGTCTCTTTTAATGTTCATGGTCCCAAAAGAGAAGTTTTTGACACTAGCAGTCCCTCAAAACCCATTATCAAATTTTCATTTTTACCCCATCTTCTAACAGAAGATGTACTTTTCTTTTTCAAACAGAAAATCCAATAAAGGGATTATCAGAGTAATGTTTTACCATGTGGGAACATCTTGCAGCAGTCGCCATGGTACACAGAAACTCTTTCCTTCAGAGCTTGGTATTGCAGGTGCTCTAAAAATCCCTCAGTATTCACCAAAAGATTGAGAAGGAGTAATTGGAAAGGCGAACTCAGTGGCAGAATCTGTGGCTGCTGGCTTATACTGCCTGGCTTTGAGTTGGCCGAGTGCAATCACACATTTACCAGCAAGTCACTCTGCCTTTCCTTCAGGTGTAACCCATCAGAAGGCTGCTCATTAATCATGACCGTGTCTCTGTAGCCTCTCTATTGAAAAGCACGAGTGAACATCTCTCTCCTGTGTTCCTCAGATATCTGCTTTCACCTTTCCTATCCCTGACCTCTTATTGATGGCAGTGCTAGAGAACAAAAGAGTAACTTTAATAGCCACTTAACTTAGAGTACCGCGTACCTGGGGATGAAGACACTGGTGTAAAATAAGAACTTTATAAGGTAGGATTTGTTTTATGAAAAGCACTCTACCTTGGGCAGAGTACAAAGATCAGTCATGACACATGTCTGACTGCGACTGTAAAGTTGTTGCTTCACTTGTCATTGACCAATTACTGTTTTATTATATTTTCTTTTTGTTTTTTATGGTAGAGAATGCAGTTTTTCCCACAATTAGCCCTCGAGTCCAGATACATTAACAGTTTTGGGGAGAGGAAAACAGGAATTTTAGTTTTAGCTACACGGAGGGACTAACTGAAGTTCAGTTGTGCACACAGTTGTGTTTCAGTAGTCTCCTAAAGATATCTTTCTATTGTAAATGACTCTTTCAAAAAATATTCAAGAAGAAATTGTTTTCCTTGATGGTATGGTTTGGAAATACTACGGTTTCTAAAGATTTTATATTTTCTTAGGCAGAATAGATTTGGAGAGATGTAAGTGGCAAAGTAGCACGTGGCACTGATTATATTCCAGATAAGATGGTTATCGTGGTCTTTAGAAGCACAGCCAGGACTCTTCTGTTACAACAGCAGCCAAAACCAAATTGCAAAGCTGCTTTTTGGCGCTAAGTGTGGAGCCCAGGACCTTGTGCACAGTGGGTGCCCCTGAGCTACACCTGCAGCCCAAAACTTGTTTTTATTAAAACGGCTTTTCTCAAAAAAAATGATTAGAGAGTTAACTTTTAAGCACCACGGATTTACTTATTTGCCATCTGAACACGCACGTGGCTATGTAACGTAAGGTGACAGGAAGCACACAGCGTGTTGCTCTCCTTGTGCTGAGGCCCGCGTGCTCCGCTTCTCTGGCTGGCGCTCCTCTCGGGCCCAGCTCCCTGTGTGGGAAAGGGAGCTGTGGGAGCATGGACAGCCGCCGTCCTGAGTTACCATCCAGCACTGCCAGGTCCCAAACCAGTAAACACCAGAGCAGGCACCTGCTCATCCACCCCTCTCCCACACCGCCCCAGAGGTGTCGGTTGCTGGCCCCAAACACGGAGCCTGTGAGGCAGCGGTTCGGCAGCGCCTCCAGTTAAAAAGAAAAGGGGGGTCTTCATAGCAATTACTAGAATATATCTCAACAGGTGTGCTTTATTGTTTAACCAGGGAACCTAATTTTATTTTCTGTATCTGTGTGTGCGTGTGTGGTATCGAATTCAAGCCTCATGCATGGCTGGCAAGCACTCTACCACAGAGCTACATCACTAGCACTTTTCTGGTGTTTTAATGCTGAGGCATGGTTTCACTAAGACTTCCAGACTGGACTGGAACTTGGGATTCTCCTGCTTCAGCCTGCTAAGTATCTGGGATTACAGGCAAGCGCTATCATGCCCAACCAAAGTCTAATTTTATTTTTATATGTGTAATGTGTATTTCTTTACACAAGTGCTCACAGTGGTGTCTGGACAATGTGTGTGCTATTTTTATGTGATTTGGAAAATGGTATAATGTGGTGTACTGTTTACTTTCCTCATGAAAACTGTGCTCAAAATCACTGCTTTATGGAACTATAATTTTATCCTAATAGGAAATTACTCTATGACTATGATATGTGTGTTTTGAAACATATTATTTTCAAATAATAAGTACTGTATATAATAAATTAGACTACCAGCAAGGATTAAAAATAGTGAGGGTAGGTAATACTGCACATACTGCTTCAGTGTAGCACTTTGAATATTTAGGGGTTGGATACATTAGTCTGATTTAATCATTCCACTTTATTAATCTATCAGCACATTACATCAGACCCCATAAATACATACAATCATATTTGTCAATTAAAAATAAATATAACATACAGTATCCAAATTTCAACTGCACAGATTGCCATATATTTAAAGAGACCTGTCTTTCTAAGTACATACTATTTCTATTTGATACTCTCTGCAAAGCTCGAAGCAAACTTCGGAAAATTACATCTGTGTTGTAGATGTTCCCAGTTTGTCCTCGGAGACCCCAGTGAGATAAGAGGTTGGCTTCTATCACACAACCAGAGGGAAGCAGAACTCAAGTGATAAGAAATCCAAACAACTTAAAACATGAGTTCATGTGGTATATTTGTTTTCTTCTTATATTTGCTGCATTTCCGTTAACCAATAAACTCTAATGATTTGAAAGATTTGATTTCCATTTATATCCACCACCTTCCAGAAGCATTTTAGGCAGTTGTTAAAAGAATGCTACAGATTCTCTTTGGCGTCCAAAAATAATTTAGGCACGCTTTAAATTAAATGAAAAGCATAATATTTAGTTATTATTTCTTGCAAACCAATGAGTGGGAAAATTATTTTGAAAGAATGGTGTGCTACTGTGAAGCTCGAAACAGAGCATACAGAACATGGTGGGAAGTGGCTTCACTCTTTTGCATTTTATTTTTCCAGAGGAGAGTGAAATGTGCCATACTGGTGACACCAGGGTGGGAGGAGACTGCCCCTGGGTCCAGTAAGTGCCCAGGGGCATAGAGCCATGCTGGAGACATTTGTCACCGTTAAGTGGAGGGCTGTGTGTTTGTCACTGGTTGGGCTGAATTTCTCAACAGCTCACAAAGAAGGTAAATAACACACATTGACTATGTATGTATTTACATCTCTGCACAAAAAGCCCTGCTTGGTCCAAGCAGGAATAATTCTGGGCTCCTGTCTTTATGGGGACCTAAGGCGCACTCAGGCTTGGGACGGCTCTGTTCCGAGTTCTGTTTCATTTCATGCACCCTTGGTTCTGACTTTAATTTTCTTCAGCTTGCCCTCAAGAGGCTGAAAAGCGACAAGATCTGGTTCACAAGCGTGTTCGGGATCTTTCTTTCAAACCTGCCCCAGCTTTATTTTCTTAAGTGACTTAATCAAAGGTAATTCGAGTTCACATTTTTGTATCAATGGTTGTATTTAAAGAGGTCTTATCTGATTTCCATCACCAATTACAGGCTTGCATTTCTTGTTTATATCCATCTCGTCGCTGACAAGGGCCCGGTTTGGTTTTGATAGGAAGTCCAGCCTTCATCTCATGTCAAAAGTCCCTAAAGCACATTTGTTCTGGTAAAATTATATCTCGGGAATGATGGGTTCTGATGTGAACCGAGGATGTGGTGGCATGGGGTGGTCCCTGCCACTTTGTTTGAAAAATAAATTGTGAAACCTCAGTAGTAAATATTTGCCTGCGAGAACACAGTGGGAGGGAAATTGCAGTGCAAGGGAGTATTCCCGTTAAGAGCACTAGAGTCAGAGGTTAACTTAACAGGAGTTGGTCTAGTCAGAAAGGTCAGCGTGGCTGGCCAGCGCTCAGGACCCAGCTCGGGGTGACTTTTAACTATTTTTGGCAAGATAAACATCGCATGTGGCTGCCTTTGGGAGCAAAGAATAAAGGTCGACCCAGGGGGATTAACTTCTTAAGAAGAGATACAACATTTAACTTGCTGCCCTAGGCAGCTGCACATTTTCTGACTGGCTTTCCTGAGCAATAGAACTCCAGGTTTTGTTTTAAGCAAACAGAGTATCTTTGAGAAGTCAGAATCCAAGCGCCCCAAATCGCCTTGGATTTAAATTCAGGGTTCAACTCCTCCTCAGCTCTGGAGATGCAGTGGTCACCGAATGTTTTTCCCGTGGCTGTGGCCACCTCCTCACTACCCTATCAGTCCTGCATACCTCCTTTCGGCCCCTGCACCTGGCTCCTGCCTGTCCCACTCTGGCTGTCCCTGTGGCCGTTCACCTGTCACAGCCACATTGACTCAGGGTTTCCTGTACCTCTGGTTCACCTTGTTTCTCATTGGCGTTGTCTAGTTCTTATCCTGGAGCTGGGTCACCTTACTGCACTTTTTTCTTGCCCAGTAAACTGGGACAGCCATTCAATCTCACCTTGCCTCAGTTTCCTTGAACTGGAGGTAGCAACATGAATACATGAGTTAAACTGGGACAAAATTCTTTATCTTCATTTTCAAATTCAAAATCTTCTGGAGATTGAAAATTCTTTAATAAATTTGAAGCAAGCCTACTTGGAAAACCTTGGCTAGAACTAAGGAAACTATTTATAGACTTCATCGCAGTCAGTGTGAACATTGGTAGGTTTTAGCGCTGAAAGTTATTACGCTTGATTGCCCCAAACACCCTTGGGATATTATATCCTCTACAAGCATTGTATTGCCATTTTAACATTTTGAAAATGTGAATTCTAAATCTTACCACACTCCAAAAAGTCCCACAAACAAAGCAATCAAAAATTGTTAGCTGTAGTTGTTATTTGCATCCTATCACCTGGAACAATATACGGCACAGAGTAGGTGTTCAGTAAAGCCCAGTGTGAATCCTTTAGGAAACTCAAGGAGTACTTACAGAGCATGTGTCTCCTCTTCACACTAAAGCTTGGCAAAGCCCAGGTGCTCATCAAAGTCATACAGTTAAGAGATGGTTCAATCAGAATTCCAGAGTCAGTTGACTCCAGAGTGTACACACAGATCGAGCTCACAGATTGCTAGTGCTGAAGCACACACTGACCATCCAGAACTCCCGTGGAAGCTAAGGTGCTGCTGGGGTAGAGTTTTAAGTCTTGTACTTCCTATTGAATTTTATGTGGACACTAATGGAATCTGGAGCAGGACAAAATAGTGAACACCTCGAAAGATCAATGACATTGTGCATGCATGTGCCTGGCCTGTGTGGCATGCAAGGGGCTGCTGGGTACTGGGCGTTGCTCTGTGGATGCGCATTGATATTAGCCAGTAAAAGCACATTCTGCACAGATTCGATCTTGGTTTTCCATTTCTCAACCCGAAGTCAGCAGATATTTCAACAGTAAAGTTATCTGGCATTTTCTTTCATTATCATGTTTCAAATATCAGCAACACAAAAATGTCCCATCACCATCCGTTTCTTTCCCATTTGAGGGAAAAGAATGGATGGATGGTATCATTTATTATGTAAACATCACATCAGCTCTCTATGAGAAATGTCCGTGTAAGCAGTAAAAAATTGTTTCTTTTCTGTGCCAATTAAAATAAGTTTATTCAAGGCTTATGAGTTCATTTTTAGAATATATTAGGTTTTTTATCTATTAGAAATACGGTGTGTGTGATTATGATCAGCCAATTCAAACTCTATTCACTTCTTTTTTAACTAAAATGATTGCTCTCACTTAACTCATGAAGAAATTAGTAACTATTATTTGGTGTGTTAGAAATTAGGAGGTTAAATGTATAGCTCAACAGTAGAATGCTTGCTTAGTATTCTCGAGGGCCTGAGTTTAAACCCTAGTACTTCAAAAAAAAAAAAAAAAGAAGAAGAAGAAGAAAGAAAAAGAGCTTTAGAGCTTTTGAGATGGGATACCGGTTGCTAAGGTCTGTGATTCTGCACAAGTTACTTGCTGTTTCAGGTGGACCGATTATACGCATTGGTCCCACTTTTTTGTACTTGTAGCCACAGCCTTGAGGACACAAGTCGCCACATGGACTTTGGGTTTGGTCATATGGTTTGTTTTGGTCAGAGGACATTAGCAAAGCTGATGAAAACAAGAACTGGAAAAAGTGCCTTTTCACTGTGTCTCTAGAGCCTCCTCCCACCGCCAGCCCTGACAATATGTCCAGGCTTTCCAGTGAAGAAATGGTCAACGACCTGCTTCACCCAAGCTGGTGCCGTCCCAGACCAGCCAGAACCTGGTTAGCTCATCAGCTCAGTGCAAATGCCCGAGCAAGCCCAGTCTGCACTAACCGGGCTCCACTGCAGAGTAGAGCCACTAGGTCAATCCATAGAGTCCTGAGAAATCATAGGTGATTGTTATTCTGGAGAGGTTTGTACTGCTGCAATGGCTGTTAGAATGTGTTCTCCTGTGTCTCATTTCCCTGGTCTTTTGGAATAGAAGAAATTGAATTTAGTTCAATTTTTAAATTTTATGCTAATTCTTAACATTAATTTTATGTGTTCAAAGCATTATTGGGTATGTATTTTAATACTGACAGCAGAAGCAGCACTATCTTCAGGGCCCATAGAAATGTATTGAACACACACCATGCTTGGCTCCAAGTGCAACTAAGTAAGACTCACTAGAGTGTCCTACCTACAAGAGCAGAGGTAACTTTTTCTGGAAAGGGCCAGATAGAAAATATTTCAGGTTTTTGTGGGCCATATGGTCTCTGTCACACCTACACAGCTCTGCCATTGTAGCTCTTAAGTGGCCCGAGACAATATGTAAACAAATGGGTGCGACTGTGTACCAAGAAAAAATGATTTGCAAGAAGAACTGGCAGACTGATTTGTTCCATGGTCAGTGGTTTGCCAATCACTGATCAAGGATCACAGAAACCAGATAGCTCTGCTGGTATTACACAGGAAAGAACACACAGCAGCAAATCAGTATGAGCCCTTGATTTTTTTTTCATCCAGAAAACACTTGCCTTGAGTTCTACCTCCTTACATTTTTAAGTATATTGTATCTTGGCTAACTGCATGCATGTTCAGATACAGAAGTTCTCTAGAACTGTTTAATTCTGCGTGAATAAAACTCTATACCTATTAAAAAACTCCTCACTCTTCCTTTTCCCCATTCCCTGGGAACCGTCGTTCAACATTTTGCTTCTGTGAGTTTGGCTACTTTAGATACCTCACATAAACAGAATCACACAGTACTTGGCCCTCCATGACTGCCTGACTTCAGGTCACATAATGTCCCCCAAGGTCTGTCATGTTACAGCACATGCTAGCATTGCTTTCTTCTCTATGGCTGCGTAGTAATGTACAACAGCACGTATATACTGCAGTTTTGTTAGCCACTCGCGGAGATTTTGGTTGGTTCTATTGTGAATAATGCCACAATGATCGTGATGTGGAAGTATCTGAGATTCTGTTTTCAGTTCTTTTGGATAAATATATACCGACAAGTCAGATTGTTGGACCATAGGGTATTTTTAGTATTTGGGGAACTTCTGTGCCATTTTCAGTTCTTACCATTTTCCCAGCGATTCCAGTTTCTCCGCATCCTCAGTAATTCTCATTATCCTCTCCCCTCCGTTATAATGGATCTACTAACTGCTATGAGATGATATCTCCGTTTTTGATTTGCATTTCCCTTATGATTAGTGATGTCGAGCAACTTTTGTATGTATGTTGGCCATTTGTGTGTCTTTGGAGAAATGTCCGTTCAAGTCCCTTGCCCACTTTAAAATCAAATTAGGTGGAATACTTTTGTCATTGATTTGTAAGAGTTAATTATAAATACTGGGTATTAAACCTCCTGTCAGATACACAGCTTCAAATATTTTCCCCCATTCTACAGAATGGAGGAACCTATAGTAACCTGTAAGTTATTTTTTCATTCTGTTGTTCCCTCTACTGAACAGCTTTTTTGTTTAATATACTCTCTCACTTGTCTGTTAGTTTTTATTGCCTGTGCGTTTGATAATATATCCAAGAAATTATTACCAAGGCCAATTTTATGAAGTTTTTCCACTTTCTTTTCTTCTAGAAGTTTCATAGTTTCAGGTCTTACATTTAAATCTTTAATATGTACATTTTAAGTTGATTTTTTGCGGATAGTATTACATAGGGTCCAATTTTGTTCTTTTGTATGTGGATGTCCAGTTTTCCCCAATAGCATCTGCTGAAGATACTGTTATTTCCCCATATGCAATACTGGCGCCTTTATTGAAGATCGCTTGATCATAAATACATAGGTTTATTCCTGGACTGTCTGTCCCCTTGGTCTGTCTTTATGTTAGTACTACACTTATGATTATAGTTGTTTCACAATATGGTTTAAAGTCAACACATGTGAAGTCATCAGCCTTGTTCTTTTTTTCAAGACCATTTTGGCTATTTGAGGTCCTTTGTGATTCATATACATTTTGGACTTATTTTCTAGGTCTGCAAAAATGTCATCAGGATTTTGACAGGAATTGCATCAAATCTGTAGATTGCTTTGAGTAATATAACCATTTTAACAATATTAAGTTTTCAATCTACAAATATGGACCATCTTTCTACTTACTCATGTGTTAATTTGTTTCAGCAATATTCTGTAGTTTTTAGTGCACAAGTCTTTGATCTGTGTAGTTAAGTTTATTCCTAAGTATTTTATTCTTTTTAACGCTCTAGTAAATGTGATTATTTTCTTAATTTCTTTTTCAGATTGTTCATTGTTAGTATATAGAAACACAAAACTGATTTTCACATGTTGATTTTATATCCTATCCCTTTGGTAAATTTATTTATTCTGGTGGCCGTGTGTGTGTGTGTGTGTGTGTGTGTGTGTGTGAGAGAGAGAGAGAGAGAGAGAGAGATCTGCAGGGTTTTCTACATATAAGATCATATCACCTGTAAACAGATGATTTTACTCCTTTTGTCTGGTTTGGATGTCTTTGATTTCTTCCACTTGATTAATTGCTCAGGTTAGGACCTCCTGTACCCTGTTAAATGAAAGTGGTGAGTGGTCTTTTGGGTTTTTCCTGATCTTAGACAAAAATGTCAGCTTTTTGTCATTTTCAATGGCAGTGTTATCTGAAGCCTTTGCAGTTATGGCCTTTATTATGTTCTGGTAATTTAATTCTATTCCTAGCATGCTGAATGTTTTAAAGTGGAATTTTAAAACATTCAAATTTGTCAGTTTCTGCCAAACTTTGTCAGATGCTTTCTCTGCATCTATTCAGATGATCTTGGGGTTCTTACCTTTTACTCTGTTAATGTGCTCTGGCACATCGATTACTTTTGTGCAGTGAACCATCTTTGTATCCCAGGAATGCATCTCTCTTGGTCTTGTGTACGATCCTCTTAAGGTGCTTCTGAATTTAGTATGCTTATATTTTGGTGAGCAGTATTCATCTGTATTCATTGGTGATAGTAAGCTACACTTATCTTTCCTTGTAGTACCTTTTTTAAAATTTGGCATTAGTGTCATGCTGGCCTCATAAGATGAGTTTGAAAGTGTTTCCTTCTATTCAGTATTTTGGAAGATTTTTGAGAATGTTTAGCATCAATCCTTCTTTGAAAGTTTGGTGGAATGTTCCAGGGAAGCTACCTGATCCTGGGCTTTTCCTTGTTGGGGGGTTTTGATTATTGATTGGATACTCTTACTAATTATAGGACTGCTCAGATTTTCTATTTCTTTGTGATTCAGTCTTACAAAATTATATATTTCTATGTATTCATCCATTTATTCTAGATTATCCAATTTGTTGGCATATGATTGCTGATGGTAGTCTCTTACAATCTTTGTTATTTTTATAATGTCTGCTGTAATACATGCTCTTTCATTCCCTATTTTTATATTTGGAGTATCTCTCCTTTTTCTTACTGTACCTAAAGCTTTGTCTTTGTTTTGTGGTGCTGGGGTTGGGGATTGGCTCCGTGACTTTGTGCATGCTACACAATTAGTTTTGTTTTGTTGCTGTATAAAGTAAAAGCCCAATTCTTAGTTTTATTGATTTTTTTCTTAGTTTTTCTATTGTTGATTTTGTGTATTACAGTCTGTTATTTATTTCATCCTTGCTGTTAACTTTAAGATTAGTTTGTTCTTTTTATTTTGTGAGGTGAAAGCTATGTTGTTTAATGAATATCTTGATGTATTTTAATGTTGGAATTTACCACTGTAAACTCCTCTCTTAGCCCCTCCTTGGCTGCATCCTATAAGTAAGTGTCAGTGTGGTGTGTTTTTGTTTTCCTTTGTCTTTAGAAATTTTCTGTTTGCCTTTTATCCTTTTCTTTGGCACATCAGTTGTTAGAGAGTGTGTTGCTTAATTTCCACATATTTGTGACTGTCCAGTGTTCCTTTTGCTACTGAGTTCTGATTTCAAGCTATTCTGGTCACAGAGATACTTGATACTCAGTTTTCTTAAATTTCTTAGGACCCTTTTTGTGACCTGTCTCATGATCATCCCTGGAGGATGTTCCATGTAGGTACTCTTGAGATGTATTTTGCTGCCGTTAGATGGGGCATTCTGTGTATGTCTTTTGGGTCCTTTTGGTCTATGGTGTTCAAATCTTCTGTTCCTTATTGAGCTCTCTGGAAGTTTTACCCATCATTGAAAGTAGGATATTGAATTTCCTACCATTAGTATGTTCCTGACCATTTCTCCCTTCAATTCTGTTGATGTTTATTTCATGTATTTGGGTGTTCTGTTTTTGGGTGAGTATGTATTTATAACCGTTACATGGTCCTGGAGAATTGAGTCATTTATCATTGTATAACATCCCTCTTTATCTTTTGTGATCAACTTTAACTTGCCCTCTCACTTTATGTTTTTATGTCATAAATTGTAGCTTTTTATGTATCTGTTAACATATATTTATATTTTTTATACCTTTATCTTTTAAAGAATTAAAAGTGATGTATGACTCATAGTTACAGTAGTACCATATTTGTCCACATATTTGCCTTTTTCAATGAGTTTCGTGTTTTCTTACACTTTCTTGTTGGTGCGTAGTTTTTGTTTCAGCTTGAAGGACTCCTTTTAACATTTCTCATAAAGCAGGTATAGTGAGTGATTCATGCCTTATCTTTCCTTTATCTGGAAGAGTCTATTTTTCTTTATTTTCAAAGGTCAGTTCTCTTGAGTAAAATATTGATGGTCGGCACATTTTCTTTCAGTGCCTTGACCATCATCCTATCCATCCTGGCTCAGTGTTTTTCTGAGAATCGGCTGACTGCATCGTGGGGGCTCACTAATGTGACAAACCACTTTCTCTAGCAGATTGCATGGTTCTTGCTTTGTCTTTCACTTTTGATTCTGCCACTTATTTCTTCAGATAAGCTTTCTGCCTCTTTCTTTCTCTGGTCACCTTCTGGTATTCCTATAATTTGTATATTGGTCTGCTTAATGTTTTCTCATAACTCTCTTAGGCATTCTCTTTTTTTCTTTCTTTCTTTCTTTTTATGGTATTAATTGGATAATAAAAAAAAATTCAGACTCTTCTACATGATCAAGTCTGCTATCAAAGCCCTGTGGTGAATTTGTCAATTGAGTTATTTCTTTATCAGCTCCCAGACTTGTTAGGTTCCTTTTATACTTACTACTTCTTGGTTGATATTATCATTTTTGTTCATACATGACTTTCCTGATATTATATCTTAATGATGTTTACTTTGAATTTTTTTTCAGGTAACTCATGCGCCTCCATTTCTTTAGGGTCGTTTTCTGGTTATTTTGTTCCTTTGGTTGGACCATTTTTCCTGTTTCTTCATGTGCCTTGTAGTTGCGAGAATTTGCACATTTGAACAAAGAGCTACCTCTCTCAGTTTTTACAGACTGACTTTGTGCAGGAAAGACCATCACCAGTCTACCCCTCTAGGAATTCTGGGGCTTCTCAAATGTTTTCTGGGTAGGCATCTTCTCTGGATTTATGCATGCACATTCCCCATTAAAGAGATCTGCCAGTTTCTTTTGTGGGGTGCTGTAATCTTTTGCTCCCTCCACTGTCTGTCTGCAGTACTGCGAGTTCTTACTCTTGTTCTCTCCCAGGGCTCTGGGTGTTCCTGGTCTTGTTAGTGCTGTGACTTGGGCTCAGGGGATTCTCCAGAAACCTGGGACACAAGGTACCTGTTGCACTCTTCACCTCCCCAGTGTGACAGGTGCTAAGCTTGTTGTGCTGCCTGGTGTGCTGCACACAGGACCTCTGGGGCAGTGGAAGCCATTTGCCTCCATTCAATTCACAGTGGCCCACAAACAGTATGCCAGATGCCTCAGTCCTCTGAGGCAGGTGAGGGAGAAACCAGCCCTGAGACTGTTCCCCAAAAAGCCAGGAGAATGCATCTCTGCTCCAAGTCTTGTCTCCTCTCCTGGGGGAGAATGTGAGAGACGGGGGTTTCCCACCCCTTGTACCATGCTGAGATGGAGGAGGGACTGGTGAGTGAGCGCATGTGCTGCCTCACATCTTCACCTTTGTTCTCCACAACCGAAGCCTGTGCCCTTTCTCATCAGCACTTGTGTTTGGCAAGACATCCCATCCACTCCAGCAGCTCGCGGAAGTGTCTGAGCTGTAGACGAAGATGGAGGACTCTTGCCCCTGGGAGAACCTGGGGCTGGAGCTCTCCTACAGGCCACGGGACTCTGAGCCCACGGGGGCTGCTAGTGAGTGGGTGCCCTGAACTTTCCTACCAAGTCCAGGGTACCTGTTTCCACACTCACCAGGGGTGGGAACCTCTTCACTATTTTTCTGCGAAGGAAACTGACCCCTGTATAATTGTTGAATCTGTGTCTGTGAGGAGGGGATTCTGAGTCATACTATCCTACTGTCTTGTTCACATCAGCCACCTCTCTGTTGGTGTTTTTTCTTTACCGAAATCATGTTGCCCATTTGCAATTTCCACCAGATAGAAAGGTGTCCTAAGGGCAATGAAAACTTAGAAACAAGAACAGAAGCCAGGATAAGAGAAGAGAACAATAGAAGCAGGACCATAAACACTATAGATATTTCTTTCCCCATATTAGGTCACAGAGTTTTCAAACTACCTAATTTTACTCATTACAATGTTAAAAACAAAGTGCTGCTTTTTAAATACAGGATCAACAAATACCCGTGTAAATACCATAATGATTTTCAACACTGAATTTTTTAAAGCCTCATTAGTCAGAAAACTACCAATTTGCAATCATATTTCACATTCATGTTGTCCATATGTTACAATGAACATAGCTTCCATTTGTGTTCAATAAATGTTTGATAAATGAGTGAAGGATTCCATCATCCTTTAGAAGACAGAGTAAGAAACAAGCTTCCTTTCTCTTCTTACTTAATTGATGTTGTCTAAAAGATACCAGCTCCTGGGTGTAGCATGGTCACTCTGTCAGCAAGTTGAAACTAAAACTAAATCTCTACTGACTGAGCCTTCTCCTAATTTTGGACTTAAAACAGAACTACATTTGATATTCAACACTATATGCAGTTGTTATGTTTATAATACCAGGTCTTAGCAAAAGCAAAACAAAACAAAAATTAAGACACATACAAACTTATAAAATATGTAAACGATTGGGAAATTTAATGGAAGAAAAGATCATAGCCTCAGTGGCAACAAAAATTACAAACTTTCATGCTGTAAGAAATAGCAAATGATGATGAACAGTATCTGAGTGGTGCTTAAGCACATAGCCCTTGGCCCAGACTGAGGGTAGATCCTAGCTGTCTTGCTCACTGTCTTCATGAGAGTGGGAAGCTCTTTAGTGCACTTCAATTTCCTGGTGATAAAAATGCAAATAATAATAATAATAATAGCTGTTTAATAGAGTTGTATGGATTAAAGAGTTAGAAAGTAGAAAAGTGCCTGGCATAGAGTAAAATCCGTGGTATAGTTATTTTGTTATTGTTATTGTTATTACATGAGTAAAATTATAAAAGCAATAAAGGTCATACTCTATACTATAGATAAATAGAAATAAATGCTGTGTTCCAGAATAGAAAATGTGAAATTTATACTCAAATGAACTAAGATAAAATTAATTTGCATGTAATAGGAAGAATTAGGAATGAGTAACATGCTCCTGAATGGAATAATTCAAATGAATTAAGTTAATCTAGAAAATTTATTAAGTTCTGATAAAACTTCCAATTTAGTTCTACAGATCTTGACAAGTTAGTTATTAATTTGGAAGAGAGTATGCATGAACATAACTGAAAAAACTGAAGAAAAAGTAATGATAATTTCATAATAGGTATTAAAATATAAATGAATTTTAACTAAAACTATGTAGTATTAGTGCATGAATAGAGGATGGAACAGAATAGAGAGCAATGTATTACTGAGTATGCATGGAAATTTAGTACGTGATATGAAGGCACTTCAAATAATTAGGGAAAAGATATTTCACTTAATGGTATTGGATGTATGGCTATTCATATGGGGAAGATAAGAAAGATACTTTTCTCACACCAAAAAACCCACACTTTGTCTTACACAAGTATAAATTTAACTTGTATAGACAATTTATGCACTTAAAAATTACAAATATATGGAATAGTAGTATAGTATTGTGGTAGAACATTTGCTTAAGCACGGACTAGGCCCTGGGTTTAATGCCCAGCACTGCAAAAGTACTAAATAAAAATATATAAAGGGGCTGGGGATTTAGCTCAGTGGTTAGAATGCTTGCCTAGTAAGTGTAAGGCCCAGAGTTCAATCCCTGGCACACACACACAAAAAAAAACATATACACACACACACATATATAAAATCCACCCTCAATAAAAATATCTTATTGATATGTATTATAAAGAGCACAAAATGCAGAAATCATTAAGAATAATACTGTCTTTTTACTACATTAAAATTTAAAAATCTTATAATTACAAAGAGACACACAAGTAGGTCAAAGAACATGAGAAAATATGTGACACACACAATTCAAATAATTGACATCTACAATATGTTATTTTAGATCTGGAAAATCATCAATTTTAAGGAAAAAAGCCTAACACATAGGCAAAGAAATACACACGATTCATGAAAAGATACCCAACTTACCACTAACCAGAGGAATGCAAAATTAAGAAAATAGATTCACTGTTTTTTGTTCATCAAGTTACATGAAATTTAAAAGTTGTAATATTGTATTTGGTTGGTAACGCCCTGCTATACTACTGAGGGAAGTGCAATTTTTTTAAATTATAACTTTTAAAAAGTTGCGTGTAAATCGTGGAGCTTAATTTTGTTTTTAAATTGTAACTTAAAAAGTTGTATGGAATTGTTGGAGTATGAAGACACCTATGCTCCTTGTTGGTGTAAATGCAAATTTCTAAAGCATTTTTGGAGAACAATTTGGGGGTTTCTAAAAAATAGAACCTTTATACCATCTTATCCAAAAATTTATTCTAGGAATTTATGTCATAGGTAAACTCACATAAATGCAGACAAATACACATACATACGGGGGGGTGCTTATTTTATTATTATGCCAATTGCAAACAGAATAGAAAAAAATAAATGTCCATCCACAGGAGAGTAAATTACTTCCAGATTCTGAAATACTATGCAATACTGAATTTAAAACGAATGTGGTACAGATCTTCATAGAATGATTTGGAAAGATAAGAAGGTACTTTTTAAGTATAAAATAATACAAACCCCATGCAATATTTACTATGTGCTGGAGATAGTGCTTAATAATTAATGTATATGAATTATTAAGAATCATAGAATATCCACACATAAACCAAGCTTCACAAAATTCTTTGATATTAGTACTGTTTTACCCATATTCTAAATAGGAGGAAACTGAGGCACAGAGTTCCAACTACTTTTGTGAAGTTGAAGATTTTGAACCCGAGCATTTTGACTCCTGGGTCTTGTGTGCACATGAAATCATGTATATCTAACAATAAGGAAATAAAAATTTCAAATTGCCAAAACTCTATAGGTCTACTTACATATGTATGTGTGCTCATATTTGCACGTGAGTACACACACACACACACAGTGAATGTATGGTAAAAAGCCTTGAAGAATATATAATGAAGTATTAATAGTACTAGCCCTAGGCTAAATAGAGAGAAGAGTGTGTTATCACTCATTTTTGTATGACAAGAATTACTCATGTAATACTTGTGTAATTTCAGGTAATTATTAGATAAAAATAATAATCTAGCATACAATATACATATGTTATATGTATGTATATATATTCATCTTACTCTTTATGTGGTGTTGGTGTTTATTTGTGAAAAATTATATAATTATTATAACAAAGACTCGCATTTAAGAATTGGTGAGATCCCATACCTCAATTTATTGATCAGTCAATTATCCATATTAAAATTTCAACCTGTCAGGCCACTATTGGGCAATAACACAATGTAAAATATATTGGAACATAATAATGTATACTTCTTCACTCAATGTCATGCTCACTGCTTTGATATCTTCATTGTGAAATAGTTCATCTTGTTTTCCATCATTTGTAGTTTTCTTTTATCTTTAAGTGGATGACCAGCTTCTGTGATACAAAGCAGTTCATAATGGTGACAATTTTTGGCAACCTAAGTCCTTTTTTTTTTAATAGTCTTTTTTTTTAATTCAAGGTAATAGCTAATTAGAGCTTTTATCCACAGCCAAGGCCTGGGCTCAAGAACAGACCCGTTTCTAACCCAAGTACTGCCTTATTGTGCCCAGAGTAATTCAGAAACAACACCTGAGAGAATAATTGCTATGAAGCACGTGTCTCTGCTTCAGGAATGCTTGACAAGTATCTCATCGCAAAAGGGCTCTGCTGGAATAGAAGGGGATATTTTGATTTAAGTTTTCTTCGAAAATTACATTGGTCTGAGTTTAATGTAGGAAACATTTTCAGTATAAACATTAGAAAACAGCTAAGATCTCTTATGGTAAAATATGATATAAAATGACTTTTTGTGGATACAAATTTAAGGGTAGCAAAATTATAAAGTCTGGTTGCTCATGGGATAATATTTAAAGCTTCCAATCATTCCATTTTAAAATACCTCACGTTTACAATGATAAATCTAAAAAGCATTAACAAATCCTGCTCATTCAAGTCTCATTCTTGAAATGGCATCTGCCTTTGAGCTATAAAAATAACAGATGATTTTTGATAGCTTATCAGTTAACAGACTGCTTAGTTAGGGTGGCACATTTTTATGCTAATGTCAGCAGAGAGGGACAAGGAAGAAGGAAAGAAAGAAAGTAAAAACCCAGAACACCGTGGTAGGGTAGAGCAGGGTCTCACCTTCGTTCTGCTCAGATAGTAAAGGAGCTTCTCCTCCAGGCTTCTTCCTACAGGAGACAAGGTGGGGACATTAATGATTTGGAGTTGCTTAAATTTAAAAGAGATCCCAAGGCTGGTGAAGGAAATGATAAATACGATTTCATATTTTAATTCTGTGAAGTAAACTTCATTCTGAGCAAAAAATAAATGAAGAACCTTCATGGATAAAGAATCCTATTAAGTGTCATTGAGCTAAAATATATAATTTTTGAAATGTCAGTATGACATTGTAATCTTAGGATTGCAATGTTTAGTTAGTTAATGAATTCAAACCTAGTTAATTAAAAAATACCGTGGAGGTCTTAATACAGTAATGTTGTATTTACACAGAAACAGGGGTAATATTAAGTATTTCTAAACAGAGTAAATCATAGACCTGTGGAATCTTAGAGTCAAAAGTAAGCCACAGTCCTGCTGGTACAGTCTGTTTCCAGAGTCTGCATCCTATCTTCAGGAACATAATAATAAATCCGTATGAGTAATAATACTATATTTAAAACACCTCTTACATGTATTAAATATTATATTGTATACACTAATAGATAATTTGTCAATGGGGTGATTAAAGAATATCAATGAGCACAGTGAATTTTACTTCAGTAATGAAAGAGGGGTAAAATTTACTAGATAAATAAAGAAATGGGGTTCAGTAAAGATGATAGCAAAGACAGAAGCTCAGAGTAAAGAAAATGGTGTGTGTTTACAGAACTTCAAATAGCCCCACAGAAGAAGATTCGATACCAGGGGGCAGAATGAGGTGACCTGGGCTAGAGGACAGACCAGTTTGCACACCAGCGGGAGGGAGCTATGAGGGAAAGTCCTGGGTTTGCAGACCCTGGTCTGTCTTGGTGGTGGCTGGTAAACTGTTAGAAGTGTGGGCATTTAGCAGTTTGGGCTTGTTGCCTTTATCAACCCAAGTTCATAAGGATATTCAGTTTTACAGAAAATGATACAAATCAGCATTTTTTTCAAAGCTCCTAAGGATAGTACCTATCTGGTATCACTGTAGCTGCATAGGTGAGAAGTTAATTCATCACATTTAATGAAACACTGGACACTTTTCATTTGCTTTGTCAATTTTGGCTGAAATGGGGTAAGTTTATTCAGGGAGAAAAGGAAAAGGTTAATATCTCTGTTCTCGCCCATATTTCAAGGTCAGAGAAAGAGATGCATTTAAAAGAGCCTAAGAAAAGAACAGCCAAAAAGATTGGATGAGATGTTTGAAATCTGAATTTTACAAATGGATTTGTGAAAACCAGAGAAAGAAGAAGTTTTAAGAAAAAAAGATTATTTGTGCCAAAGTCTCAGGCTTAAGAATAAGATAGGGTCATGACCAAAACATTTATTAAGTACTGAAAACCAGGTGTAATCTACGTAATGAATGAAAGTTTTCTTACTAAGAAATTAAAAAGTCATTGGCAGTATCACAAAGAACAGCCAGTTGAGTGGTTGTTTTAGAAAATGGATGTGAACAATTTGAAATGACTAAATAGAAAATATAGAAAGACAGATTTCAGTTCATATATAGGAAAATTTCCTTCAGCAGTGAATTTTTTTTTTGACGAGGCTTGAATCAGATGGCAAATCTGTCCCACTCTGCAACAGTGGCCCCTGAGCAGACTGACATACTGAGATTTTCTGTTCCATTCGGGGTGAGCTCCACCTTATAGGTGATCGTGCTTGTAAACAGCGATGTTATGCTGTAATGTAGCTTGCACTTGCCATGTCACTCACCTGAGCATCATGGGACAGGTATAATAACACATCCTATATTCTTTTCAATAAAAGTGTCCTGACATGGTCCTAGCTATGGGCATGTAAACTTGTCCTTACCACGTAAGTGAGTTGGGATGAGAATGTTAATGTACTGGTCCTCTCGTTCATGAAGAAGACTATGTGGCCATGTGATGTCTGGAAAAGGTGGAGATTGTGTGTGTGCGCGCGCGCGCGTGTCAGAACCTGGCGGGTAAGAGTGTACGAGCCTGTGACACAGCCATGCGCAGCCTTCCCGCACAGCCCGGCCTTTGGTAACCGGACCTTGACTTTGGTCTCTGAAGTTACCTCCGAGTGGCAGGAAGCAGAGGCTCTTCTGCACTCTGACCCAGCCGCGCCAAGGCTGTGGGGGTCCTCCTCGGGCAAGCGGAAGGGAAAGGACGCGACCCGAGCTCCCGCTCCTCTCTCAGGTGGGATGTGGGGTTGTTTTAAATGGATGACTGTCTTCTTACTGTTTTGAAGGGCAGAGGGCTGTCTGAGAAGGTGAGAGAATTAAATGGTCAGTCAGTCCACACAGACTATTGGTTCGAAGCCATTTCAACTCACCAAGTCCCAGATCAGAATATCTGTGTTCATACTGTAAGTGTTGCGATCTCTTCCAGCACCAGAGCCTTGGTTCTTTACCATCTAGTCTCAGTAGCTAACGGGATGATAGCAGCTCTACCTGGTTTATGGCCTCTTAGTGATTAACAGCAGGCATAACACCTAGATTTTATCAACTCTAGTAACTAGAAAGTGAAACCCACAGACTTTCAAAGGAGTACCTTGCTGACTACTTTCCACATACCTACACAAACTCATCCTACTATGGTAAGTGCAGGCATTTATTCATTCAACAAATATTTGGCAGTTGTCATCTCTGCTTTATGATTTGTCCTACACTAGAGCTCTGAGGGCAAATAGAGCACCATGCAACATCCCATGAACCATAGGCAAATGCGTAGAAGAAAACCAGTTAGCAGCAACGGAAGACTTGGCTCCAAAATTCCATGTAACTTATTCTTTAAAAGTTGGCCAAATAGTTGTTTATTATTCATTATGTAAATTATATCTCATATTTTAATAAGCGAATAGGAAAGCCTTGGAGTGGAATTTCAAATTGTTGTAGTAGGAAGCCACTCTATTCTTTACCACTAGTTTTTGTTTTGTTTATTTTTCTCTCAGGAAAAAAAGTCCATGATACAGGACCTCTCTAATCTCTATTACCCTCAGTTGTTATGTGCATATACAATCTTCTCAATTCAAGACCTTGAATTGAGAGCATGCAACGCAATTTTGAATAGACAGTAAATGGGCTTCCATGATACTGTGGTGTCGGGCATATCCAGAGCAGAAGACTGTGTTGAAGGCTGCGAGTGTGAACAATGTTGGTGTACCTCGTGCTGAAAATGGGAGCTGTCTCCGTCCTCCTGTAACTTGCTGTTTCTCATCTCTTTGGATGCTCTCTGCCTTGGTTTGAATCATGTAAGGATCACCAGCGTGTTCCTGTAGCACATTGTCACTGATTCCTATGTGAAGTGGTAGAATTACGGGCTCTCCCCAAGCCAAGTCCACAGGGAGACCCTGCAGAGAGGCCTCTGCACGCCGGGCAGTGAGCACATGATGGGGGGAGGGAGAAAAGATAGAGAGGCATGAAGTCCAAGCAGCAAGTAGGGAGGGAAAGAAGATCACTGACTAAAGTGTTTCAAATTTAACAGATTGATCTGTTTTAATGATATTATTAAATGGGTACTGAAAGTGCTAATTCTAAAGGTATTATTGACTAACTGAATGAAAAAATAGACCATGTGATTCTACCTCAGTATTTTGTTTTTCATTAAGGTCTGAAAATAGCCAATAAGATGACAGTAAAAATACAATTTTGCTTCATGACTGTTCGTGATCTGGACTAAACCAAGCCTCCTTTGTAAAACTTTCAAATTTAAATTTTATTTAATTGCAGGGGCAAATCAGAAACTTCCTTCATGTACGAGGTTTGAAAGCCGAGCTATTTGGGCTTGTGAGACAGACTAATAAATTTCATAATAAAATCGACCGTCAGACATGTGGTATCACAGTTGAAAAATTCAGACACACTAAGCCTCATACATCTTCCAGCCCTAAAGAGTCGCATAGCCTCACATACATTCGACATGTTCCAGGCTGATTCTAACTGCTTCCTCTGAAAACGACCATGTTTCAGGGGATTGTTTCTCAGGCACAGGAAGAAGAGGCATACTCGCTGTTGTTTCTAGCAACATGGAAGTCAGCTGAATCTCTGGATTGTCTTTTGAAATATGTTTAGTACGTGGAAGGGAAACGTATATAAAGAAAAATAATTCAGCATAAAAGGTAGGCAAATATTATGTCTGCATATCTAAGATCTTTGAAAACAATTAATGCCGCTTGTAAATTGATGAATCGTGGAAAAACAAATTATTACTTTGAATGGATGTATAAGTCAAGCTTCATATTTGAAATCAGAGGACAAAAGGAGAACTTTGTCATAGTATTATCTATCCTGATAACCCCAGGAGTTCTTTCACTTGGGAAGTTCACTGAGCATACACAAATTTGGTTGTGTAGCAAACAAACATTTCATACGTAGCTGAAACACACCTTTATAAGCATGAGGGCTCTCATCCACGTTCTTAGCAGAAACAGTCACTCTCTGGAAAAAGTAACCACACACACAATGGCATAAATGTGGCTCTGCAGTAGTTTGTTATCCTTCCCACTCTGCTGAATGAACTGTTAAAAGACCAAGGAGGCTGTCACAGAGATAGCACAGGAAATAAAGAACTCCCAGCCAAGGGCGTGTCCAAGGGGGCTGGCATGGAATGACAGACCGCCCTCCCCGCACGGGAAATCTCATCACCCATCTGAGCTATCACATAGCGGTGGCAGCGCTCCAGAGACAGAATGAGCTCCACCTGTTTGCAATGTGTTTAGCTATTAATATTTATGTAGTAATTCAAGGGAGTAAAAAATGACAAAATGAACCAAGTTGTATCACTGTTGGTGCTTTCAACCAAGATTTCTTTAAAAAAAAAAAAAAGTAACAGCATGAATCTGTCCTTCACTGTAGAAAGACATGGTGTGACATGCTGGAGGTGCCAGGGATTGTCGGAGAGAAGGCGGGAGCCCTGGCCTTGGCATGCCCAGCACTCTCCCTCTGCCATGGCTTAATAAGAAAAGTTTACTGTTCATGACTGTACCTCTCCCTCGTGTAAAACCATATAAATCGGGAAAATGTGTTCTCAAGTCCTGCAAACATTAGCAAGCCATATAATCGTATAATTAGAACAGACAGAAATGGCACAGATTTCTCACTTCTTATCTTAGGCAGAAGAGATCAGAAAGACAGTTGACTGCATCAGCCTCCATGAGGATGTTTGTCTAAGGCTGTGACCATGCTCCAAGGCAGCAGCGTGGTCAGAAGGTAACCAAGAGTTCATGAAGATCGTTCTGTTGATGTTTATGATGTTGTGATCCATTGATTTAGTTTAACTTCTTTGTTTTTTGATGTACACTATATCTCAAGAAAATGAAGTCCTTATGGGTAGCAACAAAATGATATGTTCATCTATTTTTCCTGAAACAGCGTCTTGCAAGGATTTATCCTGAGGTGTGCGGCATAATGGCAGAACTGAAAACTAGATGCAAGGACATCTAGTGTCCAGTTCTTCCTGCTTTGGAGAGACAAGATTGGTCTGAGATGTAATCCTGAGCATTGGGGCCGGCCAATCTGCGTTCTGATCACAGAGCTACTCCACACATGCTGTATGACTTCACAACATTTATTGAACTTTTTGAGCCATGATTTATTAGAAGTTAAATGGGGCTAATATTATCTCACAGAATTCTGTGAATTGAATATTATGACACATTTACAGGGCTTGGAAGACTTCTCTTTCTGTTATACCATGTCCTGCACTAGGACCAACTCTGAGGTCCCAGATATAATTTGGATTTGATACAGTGCCTGGCCAAAGAACACTTACAATTTACTTTATTTATTAATTCCAAGCATAGAACTTCCCCAAGAAGTCTAATAATTATAACTGCATCTAGGATAATATCCAATACCTAGAAGGTACACATAGAAATACACACACAATACTAAAATACATGGAGAGTATGTATGTATACGTGGATGAAAATTTTAAAAACATTCTTAGCATTGGGTATATGGTTCAGATGAAGACACTACCTTCAAAGTTTTGACTGCCTCAGTAGAATTCTGAAGGGCCCTGCTTTAAATGTGGCCATCCGGAGACCTCCCTGAGACTTATTCCCTGTGGAAACTACAAAGTGGCATTGGTCTGGCCCTCAGGTATCTTTCTCTCCACTTTACTGCTGCAGGTAAGCCCTACATCCTCAGTGTTTTTGTGACTTCTTGTTGCTAGGGCCCCTTTCTTGCTCCTAGAGTTCCTTTCTTGTTCCTAGCGCCTGCATGCCCCTCACAGCACAGAACTGCTAAGGTGGTGTCAAAAGCAAGGCTGAACAGTTCTTTCCACGTTGGAGTTTATCATTTCAATCCTAGGATAAGTGCATGCAGACTACCATACTTTTCCCTGCAGTACTCAAGCTGTTAAGAAACTGAGTCAGTACTGTGGTGGGCTGCACACTGCCCCTCCCCTTGAAGACATCAGGTCCTAATCTGGAACCTTTAAACGTCACCTTATACAGGAAAGTCTTTGGAGATGTGGATCTTGCAGCAGGAAGATCGTCCTGATAAACAGGGCCCTAAATGCCATTACTAATGACCTTGTAAATGAGAAGCAGAAAAAATCAAACTGACACATAGAGAAGAATAGACGTAAGGTACAGACAGAAATGGAAGTGAAGTGATGCAGCCCAAGCCCTGGGCACTAGCAGACAGGCAGCTGAAGAGCTGGGAGTGGGTTTCCAGGGGCTCTGGGGGAGTGCAGCCTGCTCACACCTGAACTCTGCCTCAGTGATGCTGACTTAAGGTGCCCGGCCTCCCGGCTCTGAGAGAAGCTGTCTCTGTTGTTGTAAGTCACCAAGAGTGTTCTAGTTCAGAGGGACAGCTCGCAAAATTTTTTTCCTACTCTGGGTTTTTCCCTGGCTCTATTGGTAATTTCTTTTTCTGTGCAAAAGCCTTTTAATAGGATGTGATCCCAAGAACTGATTCTTTGTATTATTTCCCGTGCAGTCTGGGTTCTGTTCATAAGTATTTTTCCTGCACCTGTGTCTTCAAGAGTTCTTCCTATTCTATTCTCCAGCAGATTTAGTGTTTCCGTTTTAATGTTTAGATCTCTGATCCACTTTGATTAGGTAAATGGATGCACCTTGAGAACATACTCTTAAGCAAAATAAATCAGACACTCATGAGTACATTATCAAATTGTTTCTCTGATATGAGAAAACATAAGTGTAAATGTGGACAAAGAGATATAATAGATATTATGTAAAAGAAAGATAATATTCAAAAGGGAGGAGAACTAGAAAGGGAGGAGGGGGAAAAGAAGGAAGGGAAAAAGAAAAGAAAGGATAAAGGAGAACAAATGGAAAAATGTAAATAAACCTGCTGTAAATAGGGAAGGGTGGGAGAGTGGAAGGGAGGGGTGGGGAACTGGGGGGAACCAAGATATATCATGTACAGGTATAAATTAACCACGATGAATGTGATCATTATGTACACAATGTACCAATACATGTTCTTGGTAAAAAATAAAAAATTTTTTTTAAAAAAGTGTTCTAGGGGCTGGGGATTTAGCTCAGTGATTAGAGTGCTTGCCTTGCAAGCACAAGGCCCTGAGTTCGATCCCTGGCACCAGCAAAAAAAAAAAAAAAAGTGTTCTAGTTCAGCACAGCGGCCAAAAGAAACTCATAGGAGTATTAATACTTCCTCTGAGTTCCATTTCAGACCTTTTCATTGGCCAGCTGTGTGCAAGTTACTAAGGTGGATCTGGAGAGAGGTGATGATTCTTACCCCTTGGTAGAGACCTCTGAGTCTCTTGCCCATTCTTTACCTATTGCAGGTGAGCATCACCTAAGCCCCTGCCATCACTTTGCGAAGTATTACATGGTTTCCCTTCCACCAGAGCAACAGTCCCCAGATGCTTCCAGAAGGGCCTGGTGACCAGTATTCTACATTTTCTCCCCTGATTGTCATAACCCTTTAACAGCCTCTCTTCCCAAGACCCTGCACTGTTTGCACCTTGCAGGTGCCATCATGCCCCTGCTGGTCTTTCTGGCCTGTATCTCCCTGTCTCTCTGCCCATGGAGCCTCTGCACTTGCCATTCTTCTCCTGGGAATGCATGTCTCCTCCTCCTGGGCTAGAAAATCCCTGTATTCTGTGTTTCCATAGAAGCCCCTAGCTCCTCTGTCATGACCTTTGCTATTGTTTATTACAGCCTCTAGTCGGGTACTTCTCCCCAAGGGGCTGCAAGCTCTGCGAAGACAGAGACGGTGCCCGTCTTATTTATTGCTGCCTCCTTCATGCCTGCTGTTAAGGAAGTGTGCCTGGCTCTCAGCAGGTGTTCCATAGACATGTGGGAAATAGGGGACTGGATGAATAGATGAAAAACCTTCAGAGGCTGAAGTACCAGTTAGCATGTTGATTTTCTTTTCAAAATATGGTTTAATTATATCAGATTACCATTATTTCCTTTAATCCTCAGAAACGTAGGCCTGAGCCTGGAAAATATTGCTGCATTAATGACCTTACTTCTCACACCTAAATATGCCTCTTTTCATCAGCTTTATTTATTAAACTCTGTGCGTGTGTGTGTGTGTGTGTGTGCATATGTGTGTGTGTCCTATGGTGAGTACAGAAAGAACTTTGCCAACGTGGCCTCACCCACCGGTGGAGGGCCAGCTATGACTCCCCTTGAAATGAGATCTCTAGAAGGTGACACCCACCTGTTTCGGAGCACATTCTCGAGGTGGTATCATCTTCTTTCATCTCCACAACCTTTTTGGGTTCTGCATAGAGTGTCTTAAGCTATTCACATAACACTCTTGTGCCCTGCTTTTCATAAGTTAGCCTGTTGTTGGGGCTAATGCCAATTTGATAGTGATCAAAATTTTCTCTCATCAAATGCCAAGTCTTTGGAGCCTCTGGAATTAGTTAGTGACCATAACTCATTCCTAGTAGAAAAGGCTGTATGCAACAGCCAGCTGTCTTAGCAGGAAGGAAAATGATTTGCTTTCTGAAATTGGCTTTGAAAAGTATATCTGCTGCCAGAAGGCCTCTGGGCGTGTGTATGAAACATCGAAAACAGATACAACAATACACAAGAAAAGGAAATAAACTCCCAGAGCTGGCTCCCTGTGAAATAGCCAAGTGGGCTCCACCAGTGGAACCAAGTGAGCCCTTCTGTGAATAGCTCCTCTCCACGGATGTTGGAATATATGGAGGCGAGGCAGGTACACTCTGGAACCACTCTATGAATTGAGGTATTTTTTTGTTAATCAATGCTGCGAGTTTTTAAGCTGCTTTACTATTTTTAAGCATAATTTTTGTTTTCAAAAAACATTACATCTCAGAAATATTTTTTAAGGATCTACAAAGAGTAAAATTCTTCCTACTCTCTGAAAAGTTAGAGATGTTTATTAATTTAACATTTAACTGCAATATCTCTTAAAATATCTTACTAGCTCATTATACAAATATATTCTTATTTACTCTCTTGCTCATGGGGGAATCTAGAATTCATATTTAATGTTCTGATTAATGGGGATAAACAACGCTTTTAGATTTTTTTTACCTGTGTATAATCAAGCCATATAGTTACCAGTAACTGCAAATGTCACATATTTCAATGGTCTCTTTGGGACTTTTAATCTGTTTGCTTTTATAAAGAAGGTGATTTGATTTTTACATTAAGGAAACATTAACATCATTAAATGGGCTCCCACTTTATGATAACTGCAAATGTCACATTGATCCAGAAAGATAAGAAAATGTGCTCATCTTTGGAACAAATATTCCAAGGCATGAGCAGGCAACCCACACTGTTTGCATTAAAAAACAAATTGTATAAATGTAGAAGATTGATGTACCATCTGTTCATGTCCTTCACTTTTCTGGCTCTTCTGTGTTGAGATATTTTTATGGAATAGTTACGTTTATTATTTTGAAAATGAGCCACAGGTTAAAAGAGTTTACGATGGGTAATATAACTCAAAGTTACTAGTTTACTATATTCCAGGTATTAAAGCTTGCATTATGTTACATTTCATACCATTAAATATATGGCTCTACCACTTATGTAGTCTAATGTTCAGACCAAAATAAAATGTATACAGAACTATAAAGGATGCTTAGGACCAAGTCTAAAATATCTCACTAAGATGCCTCTTGGCAAAGAGAAGAAAAAAGTCCTTTAAAAATTAATGACTTAAAAAACTACTAGCAATAGGCATCAACTTCCCTGTCACTCCTAAGGGAAACAAAGGAGTAAAGCAGAATAAATGAACGCCTTCTGGGGGGAGTACATGGGCTTATCAAGCATCTACCAAAGCCCTTCTTTTCTTTAAATTGGTCACACTAACGTCTAGCAGATCCACTAGCTTCAATTTTATTTTCCTTATCCTTCCCTTTACTCACGTAACACCAATAATATATGCTTCTGTTTTGAAGTTGACAAAGAACTCCACCCAGAGTGTGAAGTTTAAAGTTCTATTGTGAATACACTCCACTTTTGGATAACTGGATTAAAAAAAAAAGTAAAAAAAAAAAAATACTTTCTTACAATATGCTTTCCTATAATATTCGCCCCCTTGTGGCAACTGTCTTGGACATTTGAGGCCGTTTTCCCCCCTGCAGTTCTTTCCCAAATTGCCCAAGACTTTCTGCGCTGTGAAAATTGTACATTACATGATACGTATGTTTAAATTCAATTTTATGGACATCTATGCATATGAATGATTTACTAATTGATGCCTCTTTGGAGTCTGATCTTTTGCTTTTGTTGTCATTTTATTAGAAAAAGAAAAAACAGAGTGTTTCTCGAATTTTGACCAATTTTGAAACATTTTTGGTACAAAAATCAAAAGCTTAAAATAATTTTTCAACATATATGCTTCTCATATGTTCCAAAAAACACTTGACCTTCTTCATCCCAAGCTACAAAGTTACTATAGTTGGAAAAGATATATGATAGTAAAGTACGATTCCCTTTTCATTGTCTTCTGACAGTACCCAAGGAAAATATCCACGGGAAAACTCCACACCATCCAAACTATGCTTCTCTTATGCAGTTTTGTATTTATCACAGGTAGTACTTTTATCCTTAAAAAATTTCTGGTTTTTTGCAAGTGATACAATGCAGTATGTGGAAGAGCAGGATATCATCTACTGAGCAACTCAAGCATGTCACTTAGCATGTCTGGGACATAGAGGGTCCCTCATCCCTGGCTCCTCTTTGATTCTTCCAGAATCTGAAGACTCAGTTATCAAATGAAGGAGGAGGGATTAAACACAGAGACTGAAAGCAGTGAAGGGCATGCACAAAAGAGAAAGAAGTGCTGCTAAAGATTTCCTGGATGAGTAAGAGGGAAAGAACTGTGAACATAGAAAAAGGCATCACCAAATAGCTTAGCAGATCTACCATAGAAGAGACACACGCTTTCTCAGTGGTCAGATTAGGAAACCATTTTTGAAAGTTTCACATAGGCAAATGCACTCTAAAGGAAGAAAAGGGAAAATACTTGCCTGCTTTTTTTAATGTTAAAATTAAATCATTCTTTTAATCCTCATCTTCCTCAACTGCCACTTTTCCTTCGAATTGTTTTCATTTAACCCTAGACAATAATTTGGTCTACCCAATGACTTCCAGACTACAAGGATAAAGCTGGAGATCAAGTTGGAAATGTGATATGGAAAACATTAGTCAAATAGAAGTGTCACTCATTACAGAACATAAGTGACCTTCATGTTGTATATAGAAGAATGAAATGCGGTAATATAATCTGCCATAGCATTTTACAAAGGTCGGAGAGAAGTCCTGTGAATTCATATTTACTTATAGAAAGAATAGAGTCTACCTTAGCAGCAGCACTGGTTAAAACAATTCTGTAATTGCCAATGCTGAGAATATGCAGAAAATATGTATACACATTTGCACATTTTTTTTTCATTTTGAAAATCTAAAGAAGGATTTTAATTTTGCAACCTTAAACTGATCAATGAAAAAGACTGGAAGTGACTGTTTTGGCTCACTTTTCATTATCTACTTGTACAATTTCAAGGCGGAAATTCACATTGCTTCGTTTTCTGTCTGAAAATTTGTTTATAAAATACCTCCAAGTGTATCCCATCCTGGTGCACCAGAGTGCCTAGTGCAGTATTCTTCACATTCACAGGAGAAAGCACACACAGGACTGCAGGGGCCTATAAGATAAAATGGATTTGGACACAGTTTTGTGAATATACAGGAGCAAATAGTAATCCTTGCCTGACGGTTCTTTAAGCCACAATTGTGCATTTTTACTTTATGTCAAACACACTAAAATCTCAGCTTAGTGAACTTTTATTCTGTTCTCTTTATTTCTTTTGGAAGGTAGTACTTGGTTCTATTCCTTCATATTGTATCTAAAAATAATAGTACGTGGCTGCAAAATATAGCTGGTGTCTAGTGCAGTCAGGTGTGTCTGGTCTTTAGTTTCCCGTTGTCTTCTTGGGGCTTGCACTCTTACACCATGTATGTTTCTCGAAAGCAAGATCAGAGAGCTATATGTTTTGAAAGTCGGAAAAGGGGATTTCACTGGTTACTACCCTTCCTTATAGTACATTTCACTGTGTTGTTATTCTTTTTTACATTACTTTCCAAGTGTGATTTACAGGGATTTTTAAGGAATGATTATTTTTCTTGATTGGAAGGACCTCATCAGACTATAGTCAGAATTCGCACTGTGAGTCTGCATGGGTACTTTGATCCATGTGATTATTGAAAACTGAAATAAAATACAGTGAAGCAATAGCCAGGAGGCCCCCGATGCAGGGGGGTGCCCTTGAGTCCGGGAGGAAACTATCCCATTAAAACAACTGCCCTGTAATGTAACTGGTTTTAACCATTCTACAATTTCAAAGGGGATGCTCAGCTGTTTCTCAAGGAAGATGGGCTGGCAGAGGGAAGAGACTCTTTCTGTCTTCTGTATTCTTTCCTGGATGTCAGATCAGGCATGGCTGAAATAATGCCAGGATCAACTCTTCCTTTTTAAAAACTTATTTTAAGAGAAGCTATTTTATTTTAATCAAAATGTAGAGCATAATACCAAAACTTTAGGTATTGAAAATTAGAAAAATGGAACTTTTTTGGAATGTAAAGCTTAGATATTAAGATGATTCTCAGTGCTTTTTCATTATTGCGAGTACACTAGGCACTGCTCACATATTTGGCTTTTCAGAAGAAGGAAGTATGGGGAAGTGAATGAATTGATAGAACTGTAAACAGAATTCTAAAATCAATAATAAATTTGATGAATCTTTAAATGAATGCATCAGATTTCTGTGAGATTGTCATGTTACATGTGGCAGTGTGGTGGGTGAGAAGATAATAAACTACGCCTGTTCCAGTCTGTCTTGGGCTTACTTACCACCTAAGAACATCACGATGTGAAATACCTTTGGAGGACAGGCCAGAATGCCATGGTTTGGGGAAGGAATGATCCCGCACTACTTAACCCCTTAGCTTCAGAGCGGCTGTGTAAAACCATCCTCACCAGCAGTCTTTACGCCAGGTCTTCCTGACACTGATCAGATGACTGTCTGATCAGCAAAGGCAAATCATTCATTTTAATTGGCATCCAAAACAAGGCTTTAGGAATTCACACAGTAGCTGCAAAATTAAGTGTGCGTGTGTGTGTGTCTGTCTGTCTGTGTATGTGTGTGTAGATGGTAGTGCAGAAGTCAGCCAACTGCCTGTGTTAGTGAAAGGGCACAAATGATTTGGTTAAGTAAAAAAATTCTTAGCTGAATTGACTGCTTTAGCATCATGTACAATAGAAAAAGTAACAATAAGGCCAAAATATTTATTTTCTTTTTACTAAGGCAATAGGCTTTAATGCTAAAATATTTTAAAATATTGTTTCCTTTCTAATCTTTCCATATGATTTTAAGTTTACCAAGCAAATTATACAAAATTGAGCCTTAAGATATATGTGTTCCTTCTTATGTGTGTTATACAGAAAAGATAAGTTGAGAGAAGAGAGATAGTAAAATAGAAATTTCCACACCTCTATATCACATCTATATAAAACAAAGAGGCATAATTTGTTTCTTTTTGCATGCACCTTATAAAGGAGGTCATACTGTCTTAAGTGTGAGAATTATAGAAGCTAGGACGTTATGATATCTTTGATTAGTAGTATTTATGGTTTTTGTTTTTGTGAAATAAAATAGATTGTGAAGAAATACAGTTTAAACTAGCAGAAAATTGTTTTCTAAATGCTTTTTGATGAGATCCATTTAAATTGTTTAAAAACTTATTACTGAAGTTTTATACTTAAAGGATAAAAACTTGCAATAACTTTGAGTTTGAGAAAAAATAGAAATCTTGACTTTTAAAGGCTAAAAGAACTTTCTGGGTGCAGTCCCCTCATGCTGTACGTGAAACGGAGCTCTCTTGGTTAGTCCCAGTCTGTCTCTCTCCTGCCTGGTGGCCCCGTACTGCTGCCACACACAGAGCTCTCAGCCACAGCCAGGTCTTTTTCCTGCACTTCTCCTTTGCGAGCACAGGAGAGTCCCTCCTCTTCCTACTGATTAAGCACCAAAGTTATGCTCTGAATTATATAGAATATAAAATTAGATATTGTCCCTGCCCAGTGGGCTCACAGAATCTCCAAATTTGCTTGTAAAATATGTCTACATATTGTATAACAGATGCACTTCAAGTGCTAAATGTCTGGAGATAAATCTATTATTGACTTCATCCTCTCAACCTTTCCAATTTCCTTTATCATTTGTCAGCTCTCTGTACGTACGTGCCCGGGCAGATTGGTAATTGCAGAGCATGTTCTTTCCTTTTTTTTTTTCAGAGGCGCCATGATCCAAATCAGCCTGACAGTTTCTGGTCCTGTCACCAGAGGCACTAATGATGCTCTTGACCCACCCAGGCTGCTGGTCTTCCTGTGCTTGCAGCTAGAGCAGGCACTCAAGTACACGCTGTGGCATCCGCGTTTCTTCTGCCCTGTAGGAAAACTCAGGATTCTGTCCATTTTCAACTGTTTTATAACTTGTCTTAAAAATATCCTTTCCTCTGGGCTAAAGGGACAGCTACTGGATTGTGTGCAGTTACAATACAGGAAAAGCCCTGGGTGGTGTACAAAAACTGTGTGTTTAGTACACACAGTGTTTTGTGTTTTAAGCATTCTTTTGTAGTTGTGTAAGTACACCTTTGCCTTGGTGCATTTATACTGTAAATTCTACAGATGTAGCAGTGTGTGCTTTTCGATATTTAGATATAGCCAAGATTGCCTTCTTGAGAGTTTAGTGCTATCCTACACATATTAATTGCAGCACTGTTGCTTCCGGACATCTAGGCGGAAGTCTCAATCTGTAACAAAGCAGTTCTAGAGTATCATAAAGGCTAAAATCACAGCATACATTCTCTTGTTAATTTCAAGCTATGGATCAATAGAGACAAAAATCCCTTCTGAGTTTAGTGCTGAAATGTGAGTTTTCAGCCTACAGGAACACAACTTTATCTTTTTTTTAATAAAAGAATAGTTTTAGGTCTTGTCCTAACAATAAAACAAGAAAAAATGTAAAAATAAAACGTTCTCTTTTTCCTTCCCTTTTTTTGTTTATTTCTGAGTCTTTTCTTCATTTCAAATGAGTTTTTAAACACATTTGGCAGTCAGTACCCCTAATCATTCAAAGAGTTGTGTGACAAGGGGGAGCTGGCTAGATACCATCAGTTCTTTTAAAATGTATTAGTCTTAAACCACCTGTCTTCTCCCTTAAAATTTAAAGAGAAAAAAATATATATTTTGATGAAGGAATCGGCTTAATGGTTTTATAATGAAGCTTTGAGATACATACTTTAGCATATCTTATGACTTAAAGACCTTGTCAAGATGATGGAAATGAGCTCATTTGTTCAAAGTTTGTCTTTTGGTAAAAATCATTTCTTTTATGAAATGAACCTGTGTGGGGCAAATGAAATTGATCATCAGGAATGAATCTTTTCTATTGCTAGCTTTGTCTTTATAGCCCAAGGTAAAGTTGCATTTTGGTTTCCATGTTAGTGTTATGGTTTTGTCCCCAGGGCAAAAAGAGCAGAATCTCATTGTTGTTACACTGTTGCCAATAATCTAAGTTCATTGACTTTCCACCTCATAAAATATGGTTTGGTCATTAAGACACTCATACCTGGTGATCTATTTTATATATCCCCAGTCTGGTTACACCCTGTCATGTAAATACATGCTGCAGCTGCCGACTTAATGGTTTTAACTGAAAGGATGGTCCTGGAGTTCTGAGACCAGCTTTTTAAAGCTTAAAACCATCTGGAATCTGAAAGTAATTTGTATCTTCTGTAGACATTAGTGAATCTTAGTCAGGATGTGATCTGAAGCTATTTCATTTTAAAAATACTGTATAGAGCTTATGAGAAATAAAAAAAACATGTTTATATACTGTTTCTCTGGCATTTCATTAGGATGCCCAAATCCCAAAACTGTTTTAGGAAGGTAGAGCTGTGTTTCCTCTTCTGAAACTTTGAGACCTTCACTAGAGCTAGGGAGAAGTGGGAAGAGGACTCTGATAATGGACTCAGAGTCACAGCGTTACCGCACAGTGTGACAGGGAGAAAGAGCCGAGCCCCTCAGCAGCTCCTGGCCCACAGAATTTATGGTGACATTTGTGGGCTGGGGCGAAAGTGGAGAACTGAGGAGGAAGGAGAAACGAAGCAACCACTCTAAAGAGCAAGGTGCAGATTGCTAGTTTGGAGCATTTATGACAGATAAAAGTTAGAAATCATAGTATTGGTAGTGTATTTAAAATTCAGTGGTCGCGTTCTGATTTTAGAAATCAATCAGATTTCATTGATTTATAAATGCTTAAGTGTCAGTTGTGCACTGAGCACTATGTGGCTCCTATCTGATGTACCATGTGGGTGATGAGGGATGTACTGACTTATGCAGCCATTGTATACGTTGACTCTATTTGATCTTTGTCAATTAATAATTATAAGCTGAAAAATAAATTCATTTACCGCCAAGGGAAGGTCAGGTGGTGCTGGGAGGGTACATAATAAAGAGCTGGCCGCCTATGCTGACGGAGTTTTTATTGAGATTTGAAGACTAAGGAGAAGTTACAGTATCATTCCACAAACACTGAAGGGTAGAAATAGTGTAAGGCAGACACACTAACAACCAAGGTAGGCTTGGTTTTATGTTTATAGGTTTAGTGCAAGGAAATTAAATGCTTTATGTATCTGAAATTACTGTTAATTTATAACCTCATATGCTATTCAGGCCTCACAATGTAACACTCACGGGCAGTAGTTTCACTGTACATCTATAAACTTAAGTTTTCAGTTTAAAATCTCAGATGTTTCCATTTGCATTTAGCTAAAAATTGGCAAGAAGATTATCATCTCTGATCCAACTTTTTTAATGGAAAACTAATTTTGATTTATAGGGTGGCAAAAATATAAACATTTTAGATAAATCTTTTGCCAATTTCTAGATTTAAAAAATGGTTTTAACTGTTAACTTTGGCCTTTTGAAGGATTATTTTTAACTGAACATGTCAATGTTTTTACCCTATAATGTCTTTCTGTGTAAAACCACACAATATCACCTTGTTCTCTTTCACAGTGTGCAACCCTTTTTTGAGGTATTGGTACTGTGTCTGTCCACAGGAATAGCTTCTGTCAGGGGAACCAGTCTTCAGATCCTTACCATTTTCTTAGGCAAGTGTGTGATAATTATTAGCCCATTAGTAAAATATGGAAAACTCTTTTAAAATAAGTTTAATACAGTACTTGATTACTTTCATCAAAAGAAACAAAGATCTGGTGAGAAATGTTTGTGATACATCAGTACTAGCATTTGTGCTCATTTGTTGGTGGTCCGGAGATACCCAGGGAAAGAGGCCTTGTGGCGAGAGGAAGTTAACCCAGAAAACCCTGAGGGACAGCACCTGGATGGGTGGGAAATCGCCTCCAAGTGAGGGCAGATGTCCGATTCTCCTGAGAAATCCCGCAGCGAAACTAGGTTGAATCACTTCTAACTCCATGCTTCAGAACATTTTTCCTTTACAGAACTTATGTTTTACTAAGTAAATAGACAAAAATGAATACATCTATATTTTGAAAAACTAAATGGTAAGATCCTTCTTAACTCTTTCCCAACACTCTGGGCTTTCCCTTTCAAAGTGTTCTATCAAAATTCAAAATTATGGTTTATTTGTATAATTATTTTTTAACTATGTGTAGATTTCAGAAGTAATGTATTTTGACATCTGACCCTCTTAAGATTTAGAAGTCAGTCCATTAAATCTGTTTTATTTTAATACTCAGTGCAAAAAGCATGGAAGTTTCAGTTGCTCTCAAGAATAACATAATCCGATGTATTATTTGCATGAAGTATGGTACAGGACCTTATCCAAGCCCTCTTAAGTTCTAGGTGTGCATTTTACTTTTTCATAACGTGACTTACATATATTTATATTCTGTATAGGTATATATTTATACACATTTTATGTATATATTATTAATTTATATATAGTATATATACATAATAATTTTCAACAAATTAGCAGTATTTTAAAATGCGTACTTGCCAACATATGCACACATATTTGTAAGTACTGTTTTAATACAGGTACATATTGTGTAATGTGTAATGATCAAATCAGAGTAGTTAATTAGTACATCCATCACCTCTAACATTTATTATATCTTTGTGATGAGAATATGCAAAATCTTCTTTTCTGGCTATTTCATAATATTCAATATATTATTTTTAGCTACAGTCATCCTGCTGTGTAATAGAATATATATTTACATATTATATATTTTTTATCTGTTATTTGTACACATATACATGATTAATACAATTTTTAACAAATCAGAAATGTGTTAAGTTTCTTTAAACAGTATTAAAATTACGAGTCTACGGCAGTTTTCTCGCAGCTGTATTGATACACAGCGCACATACAATCAAGTCTAAGTTTCCGATGTCCGTTTTAGAGTCTGGGGCCGGCGCGTTCTGTCTGCGGACCCCAGGGCATCGGGCGGGACGTGCTTTCTGGCCCTCCTGGATGCCCGCCCTGCACGGCCCAGGCGCGCCCCCACGTTCTGTCTGGCAGCTGTGCCTTTGCAGGGTTCGTTCCTGGTTTGGTTCACTTTTTTCACTTAGCTGTCTTCTAGCTCCTGCAGTTGAACTAGTCGTAGACACTCGCTCAGAGAGTCGGGAAGACGACTCAGACACGTAGATTGGTGCAGAGTCCGCTGGACAGCAGCAAGTTTGCAGGCCGTGAGGGCAGGAGGTGGCCCCGATTGGGCGAGCATAACTCTCAGGCCTCCCTGCTTCCCGAGACCTGCTCTGCTGGCTGCAGTCGTGAGGCTGATGAGATGAGCGCTGCCACAGGGTGTGGAGATACTGGCCGGCTCTCCGTGCTCCGAGTCATCTCTTAGGTTTGCGTTTGACCGTGTTTAAATCTGACCTTTACATCTCACACATAATTCAGTACGTAGCACATTACACACAAGTCTGCTCACAGGAGATGTCGTGCAGTGGCCAGGCCCGGCCAGCCCAGGAGCCTGGCCCCAGTGCCTGGCCTGGTTCATCTGCTTAGGGCGTCACCCCTGCAGGGCAGGTAGAGCGGGGTGGTCCTGGCGGGGCCTTCTCAGCCTGTTGTCTCCTCACTGCGAGCTCAGCGCCCCATGCAGGTCCCGTACTGGGCATGTGGTAGAGACCCGCTGAATGTGCACTTGTGAGTCCCTGTTTGCTCATCCATAACACGGACCTAAACTACAGTGCCCACCTAGTAGATGAAAGTGCTGCAGAACACTTAGCATGCTGCCTGCACGTATTTGGTAAACACAGATGAAATGTTTATTGCTATGATTACTAGACTAGTACTGCAAATCAGAAATCTAAATTAATTATCCAGATGATCCAAGAAGGAGCTTTTTAGCTTGTCTTACTCTGTTTTTCTTGGACTCAGGGAACTCAGCTAATTGAATGGCTGCATATATAATACTCCACAAGCACAGTTCCCACTTCTGAATTACTGGGTGATTGACAAATGTATTGGTCTAAAGAGTTTGTGAGTTTCACAGATTTTAATGAAATCTCCAAGTCAGCTTGTTCTCCTGCCTGTCTCACTCTTCATGGAGACTTCTGGAGAGACTAAAATCCTTGATGAATCACAAGACCCGTGTGTGTGTGTGTTGCCGACATAATTGTGCCTGAGAATTTGGCATCGTGGGATTTTATTTAATCTGCATAGTGGAGATTTCTTAACCTTGCAATTGGATCCATATTTAAGGTTGAAAGCTCATAGTCAAGGCTTGTGCTCTTATACATATACGTATACACATATATATACACATATATATACACATATATATGGCCGGTGTGTTGGGCCCTGTGTCATGAGAACCTTCAGATACAAATTCTGATTCTCAAATAGAATTTAGAGTTAGAAGGGACATTATAGATATCTGGTCCACCCTGGAATCATTCAGTGCCAGATTAAGCGATTACTTAAGAAACCTCCCAGGTTCATTTCTCTTTCCACTCTGCCAGTTTTATTGCTTTCTCTTATCAACTGATGAGCATACAACTCCCCCAAAATTACAATATTTTTTGTAATTATGCCATCTATTTTTAAAATTAAAATATTTTCTTTAGACTCATTAAAAATAATTAGCTGGAGTGCATAATTTGCATAACTTCTGTCATATGCATCAGTGTCATTTTCTTGTTCCTTGGAACTGTACCTTTATCTTCTATTAATGTCATCTGATTCAAGAAAAAGAAGAAAATTCTATGCAAAATTTCTTTGCATATATTGAAACACAAATCAGAAAAAAAAGTAAAATTAAGGAGAAAAGAGATGTAGTAATAAATAATGAATTTCCCTTATGTCTGTTATCTGGTGTCTTTCAGACATTTTCTATATGTGATAGTCTCAAATATTTTAAAACAATGGAAACATCAAACTTCCTCTGATCAGGTAGATCTCCTGATCATATTTGATCTTTGACTAAACTACTAGCCACTTAATTTTAGTGTCACGGAAGCGGGGATAGTGACGACTCATAACCAGTTGTCGTAAACTTCTAATTAGTTCTAGAAGGCATTCATCTGGGGCATCTCCCAGAATATTGTCCTGGGCAAATCACGTACTCAAAATGGCATCAGTAACACACAGCTAACAAATTTACATAGATAAAGAAACAGTCCTGTGTATGAAGGAGGCCAGGGGACGGAAGGTGGGAAAGAAAAACACCGTGTTAGTGTGGAAGCAGCAAAAAGGCTCAGAAATGCGATGGCCAGGGCTCAGGAAGAGGCACCCCAGTGGGCTAGATCTTGGCATTTGTGAGACTGCTAGTGTTAGGAAAGTATAAGTGAAAGACAGAAGGCAATTTTTAAAATTACAATAGCATTGAAAATATTACCTTCTCTTAATTCAAATTTTGAATTGTAAAATAAGACACGTGCCAGGTAAACAAATAAATAAATAAACAAACAAACACAGTGCCAGCAGTTAAACCGCATAATGAAGAGCGCATGTCTGTGTGTCCACCTCGGCCCCGCACTCTGCCCCTTACAGGCAGCCCCTGTGTGACCCTCGGTCCCCTCCTGTTCTCTGCCATTCACACCCTCCTCTGCCCACGGAGGTCATGGCACAGATGCATGAGATAACACCGTGGCTTCCAAATGGTGCTTGTGGCAGCAGACTGAGTGCATCCTGCAAGCCCTTTAAGGAAACCTATACATTTTTCACATTTTTAGGGCCTCGTTTCACAAACCTACTCTAAAAAATCATCCAAAATTGAACATATTGGAGGCAATCAGCCAAAAATCAAGACTCCACCATGTTGAGCATTAAGAGCCAAGAAGAGTGACTGGATGTCATGTGCAGAGCTGTGAAAACCCAGCCCATCTTGACAAAAAATAGATTTACTGTATACCATGTACAGTAAATGGCAGCATGTGGAGCGAGCAGTCACATAAGCTAAAAGAAACTCTGTGACATGCCACATCATAAGCCTGCAGGGCTGACATGCAGCTGAACTTTCTGAGCACGATATGTCACAACCCGTCTTGTGGACATGCTGTTCTGGATCCTGTGATTAAGGTGAGCAGCTTTCAACCCCTGTCAGCTGTTCCGTGACTCAGAGCCAGAAGGTTGGAGTGTAGTGAAATTGTTTAGCCGGTTCACACTCGGCCCTCTTCGAGGATGTGGCTCAACCTATCCCATATGCATTCTTAGAAAAGAAAAACATCTGAAAGGAGGAAAAGTAGTGTCTCGGTATTGGGCGGCAGACACTTCAGGAAGCCGCACAGCTTTTATTCTCTATTACTTCTGAAAGTAAAATATTTATCAAGAGAAAACTTGGCTGCAGATCTCACGCATTCCTAATTCATACCAAAGGCGGTAGGTGACACGATCCTGGAAAGTTTGATCATTTTAGGTCATTCACTCTGTATAAAATGCAAAAAGGTAAATATTACTCTGGGTTATTTGCCTGGTACTCGACAAAGCTAAGGGCTCTTAAAACTAGTTAATAAGCATTTCCTGTTTATTTAATGAAAGGGGCCCCTTAAGTAATATTTTTCATTCTAGAATTCAGCAACACAGAGTAAGTTTTGACATAATTACTAGAGTGATAGGCTGTTGTCATGGTTTAGTGCTATGGACATACTTTTTAAATATTCAAAAGGTAATATTATTAAATGATATTAATTTGATGATAAATTGTACTTAATTATATGGTATAACAAACATTACACATTATATATTTATATTCTATTATATGCTGTGCATCATTAAAATGCATTATAGTAATATATTTTATATCATGCTTTATAAACATTATATCATTATATACATTTTTATATAATTATAAAATAATAGAAGTGTATCCACCACTTAAACCTGTGATTTCATGTTCACAGTCTCTTCCTTCAAAAACCAAAAGCTTTTAAGTATTACTAGAGAACTTGATAAATTTTTAACAGTGACATTTTAATTTAAATATGTAATTTGAAAGTTCCAAAGTATACACATCCTGTGCCCAGTAGTGTTTTCTAACCAGCGGGATGAATATCCCATGCAGAAATATATTTTGTGTTTTAGTATGAACAAAGGGAATATTTTCAAGTAAGCATAAGAATGTTTTCCTGCATATTTGTGTTAATTATAAGTCAAAACTCTTCAAGCACTGTTTTAACTTTATTGTATAGCAGGCTTCAAGAAAAACAGTATTTATTGTGAAAGATGATTGCAGTTTCAATAGTTGTTCCCTCTTATTACTTAAGAAAAACCATATATTTAGCCAGATCCCATACACTCTAAGTTTAGTTCACTTGGCAGTGCTTTAACCAGCTTTTCCTTCAGGATCTTTGTATTTAAAATAAATCTCAAATAAGCTATAATTCACTGGACATGCTGAGTAATGACTATACATATCCGGTATGAACAGAAAAGTATACAATTACAGATCAGATCAATTATTTTTTAAGAGGTAATGTACTGAAATGGTGCAGGGAGAAACCCACACTGGTCTTCCTTTTATCTGAAAACAGAAATTGCTAGAAACCGGGGGTGGTTGGAGGAAGAAACCTAGCAAGAATTGGTTCCTGGGGAGAAATAGCTTTCCTAGTGGCTTTATTAAAATGAAATGAAAACAAAGTGGCTAACACAGGATTTTTAAATAACAAGGCAACAGCACATCAGATCATTCCATATTATAACCACAAATGGAAAATGGACTTTAAAATTTCATCAAGAGATTAACCGTTTAGCCCTCGTTTTTCTGGCCCTTTCAACAAAGATCCTCAGAGGGAAGAAGTAGAAAGGCAGCTACCTCTCCAGCTCCCATCCAACAAGGATGGGAGTTACCCAAAGCTTTCTCTTGAAGGACCTATGGCTGGCCTCTGCTCTGTGGCAGGAGGCGCCATTGCCATCTCCGTATGGATGACAAGGAGAGGTCTTCCTGCCTCCACCTCCAGTACTTAGGTTGTTCTGCTGCCACCATCTTGGTAATGCAGCTCTGTGCGTACCAGCCCCAAATGGGAAGAGTTTAAATGGTGTTCTTACAAGAACACATTTTTTTGTATCTGTTTACGTCTTCCTTGAGTCAGGTCTCTGAGCACTTTCTTGGGGGCAGAAGAATCCATCTTTTTTATTTTTCTTTGTGTGTGTAAAGAGACCCCTCAGTTTCTAAGAACTGCATCTCTCTCCCAAGCTGTCTTCCAGAAAACAAGCATGATTCCAAGCTGAGCCCAGCAGGGTTCATGGTCTCCACAGCTCAGTGTGAGAAGGTGAATGTTGACTAAACTGTCACTTCATTGTTGTTTGTGGTAGGGGCAGATTGGCTGTCCCAAACCTTTCTGGGTTCCTTAGAAGAGATTCTACCGAAAGCAGAGGTCTCTGCCTGCTCTCAGCCTTTTTCCTGCCCTTAGACTTTAATCCAAACCAACACATATTTTTGCAGTGACTTTGTTCTTAGCTTGCATTCCACTAATTTTTATCTGTTTAATTTTAATACTCCCCTAGACACAAACAAATTTCAAAATTGTTTGGTGGCACACTGACACACGATACAGGGTACCATTTTAAACAGGTCCAGTGGCCCCTGTGGTTTCTGTAGGTGGGAGACTATTATAATTTTCTTGATTTGTGTGTGTGTGTGTGTGTGAATGTAAGTCTTGTTTCTTCACAGATGTGGGCCAGCTTTTTGTTTACTAGTCTGTCTGTGTTCTGTGCATTCATTTTTCAAGTGTGATTCTGGAGTATGATTTGGTGAATCCACAGATGATTTGCCATTTCCACAGTCTGGACAGAGTGGGTGTCATGTGAAGCAAGGAAAAGGCTGACATTCGTTGTGTTCTCACCTCACGTGGGCATAGAACAGGTGAACGACAGAGCGTATCTCCCTTCATTTTCTCCAAGCTTTATGCCCTATGTATGAGGTTGTGCGTCTACGGAGGTTCAGAGGGCGTAGTAATTTGTCTAAAGCCCAGCGCTGTGTGTGAATTCAAATGTGTCCTGCCCATGCTGTCTTCCTGGTTCTCAGCAAGTAAATCAAACTGTTCTTTTGATTCCACCATCATTTTGAGAAACCTATGGTGTTAACAGGAAAAAAGAAAAACAGTTGGTATTTATATCACTTGCACCAAAGATTTTCAAGTTGTTGAATGTTCTAAACTTTGTTGCACAGAAGCTAAGTACAAGTTCTTCCGTCAGTTGTGGCGTTGTGGGTGAGGCAACGGGCAGCACAATAGGAGCCACTACCGAGAAGACACGCTGCTGCTTCGTGCCTGACCATCTCATGTAGGAGACTATAAATTTGCTCCCAACCAGGAAGCTATGATTTTAATTTCTCTTACAATCCATTTCTCTCCTGGGTTGAACCGCTTCCTTTGAAAATGCTTCCCGCTTAGCATTGACCATCATATGTGTGAAGTTATCTGCTGTGTTCCAAGGAGGGTGATTTGCTCCTCAAAATTATTTTTTGGCTCTGCGTCTTAAGATGTAGGCAGTTTTTTAAAAAAAAATACTGACAACTATACAGTAATGTCAAAGACAATGTTCTATTATGATAGTACACTTTTTAAAAATCACATACTAACTTTGGACTTTAGCGCCTATACTTGCGACCATAGTATATAATAAGGTTTCATATTCTTTATGAGGGAATCTGAGAATATAAAGAAAAAAACCTGAGGCTGAAATAAAAGGGTAGGTACAGGGCAGGAAAATGAGATTGTACTGCCAGACGCACCATAGGTGATTGTGATTTGTAATGAGTGATTTTGGAAAAAAAATGAATGTTTTAAGAAAAATGTGAATCCTGACAAGTTTTCTTAAATGATAGTGTGCCCACATAAGATCTAAGTACATGGAAGACATTTTAGAAAATGTTTATTCAGTCATAAACGAAGAATGGAAAAGGAAGGAAGGCCAGAAGGAAAGGAAAAGGGAGAAAGGAGAGAAGGAAGGAAAAAGAGAGGGGCCAATGACACTAAATATTGTTAAAATTACTAAAACTAAATAAATTCAAATTATATTTTCCTAGTTTTTTGTTCTTACTGAGAAAGCTGCAAAACAGTGGTGCAGAACTTTTTTTTTCTGATAGGTCAAAAATAGTTTCTTCCCTTTTTACTAAGAAGCTGTAGACAAGGGTTTAATCAGAAAAGCAATGTTTTATTTCAATAAAATCCACAAAAACACTGGACTCCTAAAACTAGTACTGTGTAGAAACATCCTTCCCGTGTAGAAGATACAGATAAACAAAACAGAATTGCTGCCCTCAAGGAGGTTGAAATTTTTTTGTGTGTGTGGTACCGGGGATCGAACTCAAGGCCTTGTGCTTGCAAGGCAAGCACTCTAATCACTGAGCT